>CACRXP010000296.1:350241-361540 GCA_902702965.1 Spirometra erinaceieuropaei
TTGAAATCTTGCGGGACTTCACCTTGACGCCACATCTCCTGGAAGAGCGCAGTCAGGTGATCCATCAGTAGGGGACCTCCGTGCTTGTAGACCTCGGCAGGGATTGCGTCCGATCCGGGTGCTTTCCCGCTGGAGAGCTGCTTCACGGCCCTGATGGTCTCCTGGAGAGATGGCGGGAGGTCGAGGTCCGCGTTGGTCGCCACTTGCGGCAAGCGGGCGATGGCGTCGTCGGAGATGACGGAAGGGCGGTTGAGGACGCCTCGGAAGTGCTCGGCCCATCGCTGCAGGATTTGCATCTTCTCAGTCAGGAGAGTGCTGCCGTCGGCGCTGAGGAGAGGAGCAGTGCCCTTCGTCGGCGGACCGTAGACAGCTTTGATCGTGGAGAAGAAGTTCTTCCATTCGTTGCGGTCCGCGTAGCCTTGGATCTCCTCAGCTTTGCGAGCAGTCCAGGCGTCCTGCATCTCGCGCAGTCGTTGAAGGAGCTGTCGGCGACTGCGGTAGAAGGCAGCTTTGTTGTCCTCAGTGGGGTGATCTACGTAGGCTTTGTGTAGGCGATTCTTCTCAGTAAGCAGATTTCTGATGGCGGCGTCGTTGTCGTCGAACCAGTCCTGGTGTTGGCGGGGAGCGCGACCGAGGACGGCGAGCGCCGTCGACTGGACCGTGTCTCGCAGTTGACACCAGCGGTTCTCCACGGAGGCGTTCTCGGCAGCGGCGGCGGCGGCGGCGGCGTCGTCGGCGGCGGCAGCGATAGGAAGGTTGTCTAGCCGTTGAGCTAGCTCATTGCTGAAATGAAGATGATGAGCGGGCAAAGACAACAAAGCAACATTCAGCTTACCTGGGGGTCGCTTACCTTGTGGTCTCCTGCGAGGCTGTAGGCGAATACGCATCTTCGAAATGACGAGGCGATGGTCGGTCCACCCGTCAGCACCCGCGATCGCCTTCGTCACCAGCACGTCCCGCTGATCTCGCCTCCGAACGAAGACATAGTCCAGCAGGTGCCACTGACGCGACCGAGGATGCCTCCAGGTGGCCTTCTCTCGCTCCGGCAGACAGAAGAAGGTATTCGTCGGGGTGAGGCGGTGTTCTGCGCAGGTGCGGAGGAGCAGCAGGCCGTTGTCGTTGGAGCCGCGGAGACCGTGAGGACCCAGCACTCCCCTCCAGGCAGTATGGTCTGTGCCGACGCGGGCGTTGAAGTCGCCAAGGACAATCAACTTGTCCGCCTTCGACACAGTCGCCAAGAGGGCGTGCAGGTCCTCGTAGAATTTGTCTCTGACGGTGTTGGGGTTGGTCATCGTCGGAGCGTAGGCGCTGATGATTGTGGCGAATTTGCCCCCACCCCGCAGAGGCAGGCGGAGGCTCATCAGGCGATCGTTGATACCCTGCGGCAAACAGGGTAGTCGTCCCACGATGTCGTTCCGGATGGCGAAGGCGACACCCGCGTCTCGTCGCTCTGCCTTGGGTCGACCACTCCAGAATAAGGTGTAGCCGGCACCCACCTCCTCCAGTTGGCCTTTTTCGGAGAATCGGGTCTCGCTGAGTGCGGCGATGTCCACCTTGTAGCGCGCCAGTTCTCGTGCCACTAGCGCCGTCCTTCGTTCCGGTCGGTTTCTCCTCGGATTGTCTAAAAGGGAACGAACATTCCAGGCTGCCAGAGTGAGCGGGCTCACCCTGCCAGTCTGGCGACTGCGGCGGCGAAAAGTAGGAGTAGGAGAAGAAGAAGAATAGGCTGGAAGAGGAAGAGAGTGATTGTTGTTGTTGTTGTTTCGGTTTTGGCTGTTTCGACCGTGTGTTTTTTGTCTGCGGCCACGGCCAGCCTACAGACAGCGTGGTTCCCAGCGATCTTTAGGGCACCTTTTCTAGCCCCCTCCCCCTCGCGGGGGCAGGCAACGCATCCCTGAACAGGGCTGCCCGGTTATCCCAGACGGCTGCCGGACTCCACTATGGGCCACGACTTTTTGTTAGTGAGAGAACGACCCGAATTAGCCTGGGACCTTGGTGGTGAGGTGATGATGTGATGGAGTGAAGTAGGAGAGAGCATACACACTAACTAACGCTAGGGGACTTAGAACTAGAGTGGACAAGCGGACACAGTCATCAGTCAGAGACAAAGTGAGGGCACCACACAAAGTCAGGCACCGTACACCTAGCTGTTAGTAGATAGTGGCATAGACTGACGGACAGACAATCGCAGCAGGCATCGTGGGTGTCGTTTAGCTATTAACAGACAGACTAGCATATAAAGGGCAGGCAGCAAGCACAGCGTACGACGCGGAACTTCAACAAACAAAGGAAAAAACAATGCAAGCGCACTTACCTGAGGGGAAACTTACCTGGTGGCCGCCTACGATGGTCCAGGCAGAGCCTCGTCTCGACGATGTCGACGCGAAGATCCATCCGGCCAGCGCAGACCACAGTACCGCGCGTGCAGGTGCACGCACGGATACCCTCACCTGGTTTAGCCCGCCGGTCGAGACGGTTGCCCGGGGTGTGGCCGCTGAGCAGAGCCCAGCTACGTGGAGCCACAGGTGAGAGTTGGGTGCCAGCAAATGGACGCTAGGCGTAGTCTCACCTGCAAGCAAGTGAGCGACCACTACGACCTTCACGTGAACCCACCGCTGGACACCCCTACACCCCACTCCACACAACACACACACACACACACACACACACACAACGTGACGAACTGTGTGAACCGAGAGCAAGCGTCAATCAGCAACCTTCCTATCCACGACGCTTGACGTGTCGGGATAGTCTCGGGCTCAAGCCACCCCTGCAGCCGAAGCCGCATTGGGACCGAGTCGAGATGCACACTTCCCACTTGCGTGGAAGGTGGCAGGTGGGTGCTTGCGGTGGGTGAGTATTGATGTGTGGTGGGGTGGTGGTGGAAAAGGAGGCAGTGCGGAAGGGTGTTGTGGCTTGGTGTAACCGGCGGTTGTCTACCGCAGGTCGTCGTGGATGCGCATGTGGCCGAATAGGCCCATGCGATGTCTGAATGTGCGAGGACAGTGTGGGCAATTGAGACGAGTTTGGTGCTTATATGTTGGTGCTCCAGACTCTGGTTTGCCGGTATCTGTGCGATGGATTTGCAAGTGACCGATCAAGCCGATGTGAGAGATGAATATGTGTGGACAGTGTGAGCATAAGAAGTCGGTGGTGTTGATGTCAGCTACAGAGGAGGCGGTGGTGGTGGTGATGGGCGCGTATGGCGGTGGAGCGAGGGTGGGGCTGGGCATGGTGGGTGTGTTGGATGTGGTGGGTGTGTCAGAGTTGCGGTCAATTCCGCTCTCGTGGATGCGCATGTGGTTGAATAGACCCATGCGATGCGTGAATGTGCGAGGGCAATGGGGGCGAGTGCGGTGGGTGTAGGTTAGTGCTCCAGACACTGGTTCTCCAGTCTCTGTGTGATGGAGTCGCAAGTAACCGACCAGGCCGGTGTGTGAGGTGAAGGTGTGATCACAGTGAGGACAGGTGCAGTCCTGATCCTCATCTCTGGAGTCGGGGAAGGTGGGGGTGGCGCTGGTTGTTGTATCGGGGTTGGATATATGCGTGACGGCCGCCTGCGCGGCCGTCGTTGGTGCAGTGGTGATGGTGGTGGTGGTGGAGGAGGAGGAGGAGGAGGAGGATGGAAATGGTGGTTCAGAAGAATTGTCAGAGTTAGCTGGCGGCGAAGAGGAGGTAGAGGCGGGCGGGTGGACGATGGTTGGTGCAGTTCGAAAGGCGCAGTTGATCCGAAGGTGTCAAACAAGTCCGATTCGAGCCCGGAATTACCGCTGACATCGAGGACACGTTGCAAGTGTTTGTAAGGCGGCGAAGCAGTTGGCTTTGTAGATCGCAGCGCCTGTCTTCACTGTCCTCCTTCATGTCGGTCGATCGAGTGTGAGCTTTTCCCAGTTGGTCGTGTTGATTTGCAGCCGCTTCAGGGAGAACTTCAGGGTATCCTTGTAACGGTGAATTTGGCCTCCTTGTCGGCGAGAACCCGTCGCGACGTCTCCATAGAAGAGTCGTTTGGGTAGTCGCTCGTCGTCCATGCGTACCAGGTGGCCGGTCCAACACAGCTGCTTTTGTCTCAGCATGGTGTAGATGCTGAGGATTCCCGTCTGTTCCGGCACATCAGTGTCGGGGATTCGATCCTGCCAGTTCAGCCTCAGGATGCGACGGAGACAAATGAGGTGAAAGTGGTTCAGTCGGCTTGCCTGTCTCGTGTACACCGTCCAAGTCTCCGCTCCGTATAGCAGCGTCGGCAGGATGACGGCCTTGTACATCTTCAGCTTCGTGCTCAGTTGCAGACCGTGCCGATTCCAAACTGGGATTTGGAGGCGGCCGACGGCTTGACTGGCTTTCGAGATTCTGTTGGCGACTTCGTCATCGATCTTGGTGTTGTGGGAGAGGGTACTGCCCAAATACGGGAAGTTCTCTACCACTTGCAGTTGATTTCCCTTCACGCTGATTTGCGGCGGCGCGTTGGGGGCTGTGGTTGAGTTGGGCGGCGGTTGGTGCATCACCACCGTCTTCTGCGTGTTAATGACCAGACCGAAGTTCTCGCAGGCGGCGGAGAACAGGTCCATGCTGCGTTGCATCTCCTCTTCCGAGGTGCTGCTCATGGAGCAGTCGTCGGCAATAAGAAGTTCGTGGACGGTGGTTGTGGATACATGTGACTGGAAGTACATCCGCCGTTGATTCAGGAGGTGACCGTCCGTCCTGTAGGCGATGCGGATCCCGGGGCGTTCGTCGCGGTAAGCGTCCATCAGCATGACAGAGAACATAAGACTGAAGAGGGTAGGCGCCAGCACACAGCCCTGCTTCACTCCGTTGGTCACTGCGAATGCCTCTGAGACAGCTCCGTTGTCCGTGACTCGCGCCATCATACCGTCGTGCAGCTGACGCACCATCTGAGTGAATCGCTCCGGACAGCCGAATTTCCGCATGATCTTCCACAGTCCTTCACGATTCACCGTGTCGAAGGCTTTCGTCAGGTCCACGAAGGTAGAGTACAGGTGAGTCCGCATGTCCTGGCACTTCTCCTGAAGTTGGCGGGCGGCGAAGATCATATCCGTGGTCCCACGATGACGACGGAAGCCGCACTGGCTTTCCGGCTGAAGGCCCTGTTCCAGATGGTTGTTGAGGCGGTTGAGCAGGATGCGAGCGAAGATCTTCCCCGCGATGTTCAGTAGGGAGATGCCGCGGTGGTTGTCGCAGACTTGGCGATTCCCTTTGCGCTTGTATAGGTGCACGATAGTTGCGTCCTTGAAATCTTGCGGGACTTCACCTTGACGTCACATCTCCTGGAAGAGCGCAGTCAGGTGGTCCGTTAGTTGGGGACCGCCGTGCTTGTAGACCTCGGCAGGGATTGCGTCCGATCCGGGTGCTTTGCCGCTGGAGAGCTGCTGCATGGCCCTGATGGTTTGCTGGAGATTTGGGGAAAGCTCGAGGTCCACGTTGGTCTCCACTTGCGGAAAACGGGCGATGGCGTCGTCGGAGATGGCGGAGTGGCGGTTGAGGACGTCTCGGAAATGTTTAGCCCATCGCTGTAGAATTTATGTCTTCTCAATGAGGAGAGTACTGCCGTCGAAAGGATTTTACGGGTTGGGCAACACAAAGGATGAAAAGCGAGAGGACACAGAAGATAGATAAATTTCTGCCGCAAGTCTTATGGCGCGCTATCATTTGGCACACTAAGGGAGCGTGATAATTAAAAAAATAAACGGAAAACAATTTTAACAAAAATATCGAACCTTGCATAAAGCGCCACTGGTAAGTTCATATTTACTCAGGAAAAGAAGGAAAATTCGAAGAATGAGAACTATGAATGATAAGCGATGCTTACAATCTCGCTGAAGTTTACGGTATATTTTTGAAATTACCATCTACTTGCGGGTCCTAAATCCTATCATTAACGTTGAAAGATATTGCAATGCAGTGCCAGTTTTTCAGGCGTGCACTGTCGTTGAAGTTGATATCATTTAACTCGGGCGTCCATATAGAAGTTAGTCCCGCGCCTAACTGGTCGCATCTCGACTACGTAGTTTCAAGTTATTTATATTTTCTGGGCAAAATTAATGAATTCGCTCGACAGACGTGATTGCTGACAGACTCCGCAAACGAATATTGATGCTTTTTATTCCTTTCATTTCCGCGCACTCCAGGAGGAATCGGATAAAACGCATGACTGACCTTCTAATTGATTTCCATATTTTGATTTTGTGCGTAAATGCGTTTCCGGGCAAAACTCCAGCCACCTAATTTTAACTAGAACCGACCATCAAGGAGTACAACATGGCGGTCGCAGCAGCACTTGCGGATGGATTGGGAATCAGTCCTGTCACTCTAATCTCGGTTTTCCGACGTGTACTTAGTTAATAATAAGCTTACCTCCTCGATCGCCTACTGCACCTCCACAAGCAGGTGTTTGCATCATGCTGTTTGATTTTTAAAGCAACCTTAGTCGACCTTCGGGATCAGAGGCTGCACCTCTAAGTCATTAACACAACTTGTTCGATTTGATTTACTGCTCACCCCCTGGCATTTATAAATCGAGACCATCGAATATCCTGCTTCCGGAGTTTTCTTTTTTGTATCCGAGGAAGTCCAATTCGGTAGACAGCACTAATGTGCATGCTTTCTTCTCAGGATGTTTGACCCTTCAAATTGTTGTCGGTTCCGGAAATTATTCGTCTCTATATGGGTTGAATTGAATTTGATGGAAAATTCCTGACTACCACTACTTCGTCCAGACATATTTTGCCCCTTATTATTCGTGAACCATGGATCAACCACCTCAAATTACCTTCTCCTGGGTCCTTTGCATGGTTGACTTGGCTAGAGCTTTCCTTTCTAAGGTCTTCTTACTGACAACTGACTTGCTCCAGACCTATCATCAAGTTCCGATGTCGTTTACGATCGTGACAAAAAATTACTGTTACTACTTCCATTCGACACTGAGAAACTCTTCCCCACTACATAGTAGCACATTCCTACCCGCCCTACAGTTGATGCGCTTCGAAATTATTACGGCATGCCAAAAGTTGCGGCTTGAAAGTCTGCAGACTGAGTGTGCAACCCGGCATTTGAAGTCCCAGTATATAAGGCGGCCTGTACGAAGTTAAGCTCAATGGCGTCTTTCGATTGTGGTCTCTTTAGCACTTCCAATTGTATGAAAACTTTGTCTGCCGTACACAGACGAGGTGTCTGCTGACTTTGTCAGCCACCACTAAGAGCCTGCGTCCGGCCTTCGTAACTCGGTGTTGCCGCCTGCTACAGGTTGGAGAGAAGGAGCAAATTTGGCGATATTGCGCAATTCATCAGAAAACTGAGTCTGTTTCAAGTTGTCTATCAGCAAATTCTACACGCCCAGCAAACCAACATGCGCACGAACAACATAACACAATGAGAGTCAGAAATTACACAATATCCGAAGTTATGAGCTTCTTCGTGAACTACAAACGTCTGAGTTGTTCTAAATTTCACTTAATTCAATAAGTCAGTTCTCGGAGAAACTTTAAGGAATGATGAACATTGTCAGCAACCCCAGTGTGAAGTACTCATTATATTTCACCAGTAGTCAGATTACTTGCAGGTGTAAGTTGCACCTTGATAAATTAATGTGAACAAAAACGTCCACGTCTGCCCCCTACGTAAAACCTCTCTTACCATCTGTCCGGCATTAGAGGCAACTGGGGTTTGACTATTTCCGGTGCGGCTGCAAGACCACATCTGGCCGTGAGTTTTGTCCGTTGCGCCTAAACAGAGCTCTTTTTAGTTGGCTCTCCTGGAGTCGGACATCGGTGCTTGACGTGAGACTCTGCCACAGTAATTGTGTTCCGTCGCCCACGTCCGCGATCTGCAGGGGCTCGATTCCAATAATTGCCAACTAGTTGAAGCTTTCAAATTCTGTTTCCTTATCCATGCGCCCGCATCCACTCCGAATTTATTTGTCCTCCTGTTTGCGGGGACAGCGCCCAGAGTTTAAGAATGCTTGTCTGAATTTCTTCTCGGTTCACCGCATCGTGAGACGTCACCAGATGCACCTATGAGGTTACTTGGTTGGTCCTTATTTGTTCTCATTCCTCCTGCAGATAAGCACACGCGTCTTGAGTCTTTGCGGAATTCCAAGCTATCAACACTGATGTGTTTGTTTCCATACTCTTTGACATGTTTCGGTAATGATCTCTAGCATGTCTACAACTTTGTCGCACTATGCACACGTTGAGACGTACTGGTGTTTACCAGACAACTACATGCATTTTGCATCCGATTCTATGACCATTCTCCTTCATCTTCTTTTAAGACCTTTTTATAAGCAAGAGGAATTTAAAGGCGTTCGTCCATTCTTCCTTCTATAAAGAGAGACCGAACGAAAATATGCTGTTAAGTAACACCCACCTTCGAAGTCCGACGGTCACGACTACACGCCGTCTTGACTTTCTCTCTGTGAATACTCTCCGCACGCTCTCCTCTCTCCGCGGTTTTTTGGCTGTCAGTTATCTTGCTGCAAACTACACCCTGTAGAGTTTTCCTGAGTACGCCAGTTTAATTTAGGTTTTGGTTTGCGTAGGACATGTCAGAAAAACAAGATGCTGAATTTACCTATGCTTTAAATATACCTGGGGTTAGGCCTGGCTAGTTGACGGTGGTTATTTAGTTGGAACGGGACACTTCAGTCTGCCTTATTTTTAACGATACCCCCTCCTCTGCACATGTTACCCAGTGATACAGGACTATCTGCGAGAATCATATAACGTACCCCAACACCCAAGTGAATCGGTAAACGCACCTCATACGACAGAAATTAGTACTCCAATTTCACCGTCCCTGTCGGAACACATCGTTGCAAACAATCCCAAGCGTTGGATCAAGATTTATTCAAAATGAACTTATTCATTAATTCCACATGACCGGACCTGTAGATGTTACTCATGTTCATGAACTACCTCCGAATGCTGTCGATCCTGCCGCAGGTACGGACCCCCCCCCCTCCAAAGTATGGAAGTGGCAGAATATTTCATATGAAACATCCAGTGCTGTCATAAGCTCTACGACAGGTTGCTGACCGTTCAGTGAGCAGACTAAGCAAATGCTGTTGCCACAGTTCGAAAGGGTCTTCATCGTATCTACTACTTCACTGAGGCTTGAAGTTGAGTAAGTTTCGGACCAAAACTTGTGCGTTGCCCAGCTTGCACGTAAGTACTTCTTGTCCTCAGATATGCTAGAAGAGCACATGACCTGAAAAAAGAAGAAAAATGATGCGGAAAATCAGAGTATTAAGATTGCAGACTGGTGTTAACACCGCAGTCCTTGTCTCCGTAAATTTGTTTTCACATTCGCAACAAACCTTCACATATGATGTACATACGTGTTGCTCATCCCCAGAATTTTTGGGGTGGCGAGAGCGACTCTCGTTCATATTTGCCAACAGGTGACAACTGAACGACCATATCCAGCCAATTTATCATTAGTGACACTTCAAGCTCAGTTCCCTCACTCGAGATTTAAATCCGAATCAGGTGATCATCGCGCATCGCTTCCACCACATCATTAGCAGGCCCGTGTAAGGTTGGCTGAGATGTGAAATATTTGACAGTTCGACAGTCAATTCCGACGACGCCCGCCGTGGGCTCCACTGAAAGTTGAAGCAGGAACGGTGACTTGCATGTGAATTAGTTCATAGTGATAGTGGACTTGCGCAAAATCTACCGCACTCCCTCCTTCACTACCTATGCTCGGTGTCAATACAGAATCAAGTTGACCGTAAGGGGGTGGCACGGTCGAGCCCACACCTTGTCGTTTCACTCCACACCCCCTGCCCCACAACATACACTTGACCACCACCAACAACAACAGCAACACACCAACAGGTGTCGGAAGGACGAGGAAGCGCAAGCGCAAGCCTGCTACCACACAGCAAGTGACCAGGATTTTTTCGCAAACAGCAACAACAACACACCAAGAGGGACCAGAGCGACGAAGATGACTGTGCAGTCATGCCCACTACCATGTGTACATAGCGAGAACGCAAGCGCATCTAGCGGCAGGGGACCAGGTGTCATAGAACTGCCAGAGAATAACGGACTGTGAAGACCATGGTTTGCGGGTATTGGCATAACACACGCTTTCAGACGTTTCGACCTAGAGGGGCGAAACGTGGGCGCGCATTTAGATTGGGCCGTCACCCTGCAAGGTTGGGTAACCAAAGTCGTCGGCTGAGAGGCACTACGCATAAAGCAGACACACAATAAGTCACCTCGCATGCATAAGCGTGTCACGGATCGTTTGAGAAGAGGCCACGACAGCCTGGATCTCAGTTCGTCGGTCCGCCGCTCTACACAGCACACACAACTGAGCAGACTGCGTGGACCGATTTGGGGGATCAGTCGGCTGCCTCCCGAGTCACAGCGCTCGATGCGACCTCTTCGTTACAGACTCTGATCTCACATGCACAGGAGAGCCGAGACGCACAACTCCCACTTGCGCGGGAGGTGACAGTTGGGTGCTTGCGATGGGTGGTGTTGATGTGCGGTGAGATGCTGGTGAGGGAGGATGCGATGGTGTGATGCAGCCGACGGTTGTCTACCGCAGGTTATCGTGGACGCGCGGGTGGCCTAATAGACTCATGCGATGAATAAATAAGCTAGTGAAATGCGGACAGTTGAGACGGATGCGGCGAGAGTAGGTTGGTGCTCAAGACACCGGTTTGCCAGTCTCTGTGTCATGGATTCGCAAGTGACCGACTAGGCCGCTGCGTGCGGCGAATGTATGGGTCAGTGTGGACATGAGAAGTTGACGGTGTCAGTATCAGCTTCGGTGATGATGCAGCTGGTGGTAGAGGGAGCATTGGGCGGCTGAGAATGGGTTTGGCTGAACACGCTGGGTGTGCAAGATGTGCTGAGTATGATGTAGCTGGTGGCGATGGGTCCGCTTGGAGGTGAATTGTGGGCAGGGCTAGGCTTGGTGAGCGTGCTGGATGTGCTATGTGTGAGGGAGTTGCGATAGATTCCACTCTCGTGGATACGCATATGGCCGAATAGACTCATGCGGTGCATGAATATGCGAAAGCAGTGTTGACAGTGGAGGCGGATGCGTCGGTTGTAGGTTGGAACTCTAGACACTTGTTCGCCAGTCTCTTTGCGATGGATTCGCAAGTGACCGACCAGGTCGATGTGTGAGGTGAAGGTGCGATTGCAATGAGAACAGGTATAGATCAGGTCCTCATCGCTGGTGTTGATGGTGATGGTGTTGATGTTTGTTAGTGTCAAAACTGCGTGAATTGTTTATGGGCATGGCAGACGCCACAGCGGCAGAAGTT
>CACRXP010000296.1:402608-427662 GCA_902702965.1 Spirometra erinaceieuropaei
ACTGGAACTTTTATTGTGTAAAGTTTTGAGAGTGGTTCCACAGTTCGTAGAATCCTTTTCTGCGTTAACTAAAGATGATACTTGTTTTTGTGCGCCCGAAGACTAAAGGCGAGCTGGGATGCTAGCCTAAGTGATACACAATGAAAGTTCCAGAATCCGAAATAATTGCCCTTTCCAATATATATCTATATGTATGAATGGATTACTACTATTCATCTTAATTTACCATACAAATTTGATCATTTTAATTAGAGAAATTATTTGAGATTTACCACGGTTTGTTTTTTTATAACAGCCCTAGCATAGCAATATTAAATGTTTTGCACAGCATATTTTGTTAAATCATTTCAAACGTATTTTTGCAAAGTTGGGTTTGCAACTCCTCGCTTGGGACGGGCGCATAAAGGAAGCACATAAAGATGGATGGCTGGAACAGCCTATTACCGTTAGAACCAGCGTGAAAGGAAATGCTTGTCCCTAAACAAACATTGAATGAGACGAAAGTCAGATCATACGTAGCAGAAAATTAGTTTAAATTTGTTGGCGGGCTAGGGCGTGCGTGCGGCCAATCACCTGCGCCGGCAAATGGAGAAGAACGAACGCGGCGTAGGCGCACACTTGCGAAACACTGGTCCAAAGAGCAGAAATTGGCGTCTACATTGCATATCTTACCCTCTGTGTATCTAGATTTTAATTGTATGCTTATCGCTAGAAGCGCTGTGAAATCACATACCCTCACGAATTCAGCACTGAAGACGATGACTCGATCATTAAGGAAACCAATTAGGTTGCATGAGTTTTTGGATTTTCTTTCAGGTCCGTCCTGAGAAAAATTGAAATGTCTGCAGAGCATGCAATTGTAAGTGTGAATTAAGTAGTCAGTGCGATCCAGTGTCCTTGTGAATGGCTCTGCTCTTTGTGCGACAGTTTGTGTGGTATCCGTCTACAGATAAGAACACACTTCCTGATGTGCTCTGTAGCAGACAAAGAAATGGCGAACTGGTAAACTCCGTACGCAGAAAAGCCACAAACGCAACTTACATTCCAGACAAATGAGGGGATAGTTTGACAACGCCCATCTCTGCTCTGCCAAGTGACGGTCAAGCTTTCACTATGTTTTTCTTGCAGGGTAAGGGAGGAGAGAGTGCGACATTTGTTCCGCAAGTCCGCTAGTACGATAAATTAGTCTACGCGCAATTCACCGTCGCTGCGATGACCGGATTGCGTCGGTGTATGTGTGTTTCGTACCCAATACGTGCCGACCGGCTGATGCAGTTGACCAACATGGGGGCTAGATGCGAGTCCAGCAGTCGTTTACGAAAATGTGCGCTCATAACAGATGCTTACATTGGGGTGTGGTGGCAAACCCTGTTGCAAGCTCACTCCACTTCAGTTGAGATCCCAGCCGGCACCCTTTTTCATAGTGTAAAAGATCATGATTAGCGTCTATTGTAAACCATGGAGTGTGATGATACACCTAATGTCGGGATTGAATCGTGCTACCCACCTGTCTCAAAACCGGACGTAGATGGGTGAGGGGATGGAGCATGCGGTAGCTTCAACGCATGTCTACTATTGTTATGACCACGCGGCGAGAGTAAGTGCGCTGAGAGCTACAACCACCAGGTCGACTCCCGTTTTTGAAGGAAGAAGACAAAAGGAACCTGAATGAGGGGTTTATTGTGCACAGAAGCCGGACTTGTCCTCTCAGGCGATAGTGACCACTGGCGTGGCCAAGGCTGTGTTGACTGCGTCCAGTCGGGCCTGAGAGTGCTTAAGACATTGGTGACAGCCGCTTTTGTAGGCTCGTTAGCCAAGCTCAAGTGGTGGCCAGTCAGCGTGTGTTGCATTTGCCGAGAGGTGGTGTCCCAGTGGCTAGTTTTGCTGGTTGCAGGAGGCGGTGCGTTCAAGTGGCCGCATGGGCAGCTGCGACTGTGCGGATTCAGATATGCTCGAGCTGTCGGTCTTTTGAATTCAGGCCAGCTCGACTGGGACGGCTCGCTGCAAAGGGTGAATGACCTTGAGGCAGCGGGGTCTTGAACAATGACGCCAGACCGGTCATGATGCCTGGCTGCCACACTATCACTATAAACTGAATCATGCGCAAGTAAAGATCCCACCCCACACACTGCTGTGGAGCACTCAGTAGATATCGTCGAAATCGACGATTGAGCAGTCTTCAGTGGACATGTAAAACCATGTGTTGTGAGTGGGTGTTGGCTGTGCTGCTACGTTGGACATTTTCATGTATGCGAATAGTTGCAGCCATGGTCAGTGGGACGGTGGTGTTTGATGAGGTGTGTTGGTCGTACTGTCTCGGATGTCGGTCCTGAGATGTTCAATAGTACCTGGCCGCCAGATTCCTATGTCTGCCCTTATTCTGACAGTACAGCATCGGGCATGCTGATGATGCCTGAGGCAAATTGATGGTCGAGCCAGTTGACTGCAGTACTACAGCAATTGGTTTGAGGCATGGGAATCGAGTCAAGGGTCGTTAAGCAGATGTGTCGCGCATTTGCCCGTATAGCATGCGCTGTGGCCGGGTTAACGACCGCAACCAAATTGATTACCGCACAATTAAGCAAAGTGAAACAAATTCGGACTGACTAATCATGTCGCGGACTAAGTTGTTCGTTTTGCAGAACTTTCCGTAACATCGAACATGATAAACAGGGTCAATTGGACCTTTAAGCGAAATGAGTTAATGTAGTGAGAGATCTGTGTCATATTACATCGGTCCTCAATAGATTTTAAAGTTATGCATGTCTTCCAACCCATGCGTCTGAACTAAAGTGGAACCAGAGCTAAGACTTCGTGACGAGAAGTCCTCAGTTCTGATTGTCGGAATTGGAAAGACCGCGGAGTGCATCACATATTCTTCCCCGAGTCCTCCGGTGCCCTACCCACGCCTGCCAGAATGGGTCAAAGACAATGCTTACCCCGAAGCGGAGATACGGGTAAGCCCGTTTATTTAATTCCAGTCCTGGAGACTATAGAGATTTCCTTGCTGACCGTCGCCATTGCGTAGTAATACTGGTTTACCATGCTCCCATCTCCAGCACCGATCGATAAACCCCCGATGAGGCCTATTCATTACCATACTTCCAGCATTAGCAGGCGTATTCAAATCCTGCCGAGGTTGCCGATGGGTCAAAATGAATTATTCAAAATCTGTCATGACACCTATTAATAAGTGAGTCCAGTCACAGGATATGCATCTACAGTCTGGATCTAGAAGCTGTAGGTATATTGACAGCATACTGGTCGTCTGATTTCAGGCTTAGTCGAGATAATGCCGAAGACCGTTTCTTCTGAATAAATCCTCCCTCTCCTTGCGTCTTCGAAATATTTTAGTATCTCAGGGCAGCCAACAACTAAAACGAATGAGCATTCCACTCTCCACCAAACCGTACGAAGGGGATAAGCTGAAAAGAAACTTTGAAGCAGTCATGGGCAAACGTTATTTGGCGATTATATCTCGTATACCTTGGAGAATAAAGTACAGCTTCATCACCTAAAAGTGCATCCATTAAGGACGATCTGCCAATGCTTATCATAATGCAGCCTGAAGCCCCTAAAAACCAAGGAAGGGACACTACGATCAAACTGATTTTGTCGTTAGTTCGTAGGGCAGAACTCCTAAATGAAAAGAATATTATTTTGTTCAGTATCGGGATAGACGAAGGATCTAATGTCGTAAAGCGCATTGTTGCGTCGTTATTTAGTTGACCTTATTTAAAATGTCAAGTAGCGGGAAATGGAAGCTGCGTTCTTCATGTAAGGAAAAACATACAGACTTTACCAGCACATACAATTTCAGATAACATTTGCTGAAAATCCATATTCACGTGGACTATGAGCCAATGCAATCTGGCACTTCCGTTTCTCCGTGATAGTCGGCAACTAGAAAAGTAGACCTAGCTACAATTGAAGGTCTTCCAGCCACATGGAGACAAGGATGGTCGTTTTTATGCTGAGGATATCCGGATCATCACAGAAGACAATAGATCGCATTCACAATGTTGCTTGTGGAAAGTGCAGGTCTGATTCAGAAACCACAGCAAACTTACTCATGAGTAACATAGTCTACATCACTTTCCAGATCCGATCCAGAATTTTGGCGGAATGTTCTTCAACCCTCAAAAGACACTGACAGTGTGGGATGGATGGCAAAGCCCAAAAGAGTTTGTTTGGCCGCCTAAAGGTGTACAGTTATGAGCCCTCGAAACTGATCATATCTGTACAGAAAAGAGTACTGCATTGTGCAATAATTTACCGTACTAACAACACAGGTATTAGCTAAAAGCCCAGACACGCGTGTTTCGCCGATCTTGTGCCGCTGCCTGACGCAGCAGCGAGGGGTTCGGCTCGTCAGTGGGTCCCCCAGATTTCCCCGTGTGTTTTCTGGTATATGAACTCCAGTTTCAACTTGCCTTGCTTAATTTCCGAGGAAATTAAGCAAGGCAAGAAAAGAGTACTGCCAACCACCGGGTAGTCCTTGGGGAGCGAAACTCGTCACAGTCTCCCTTAAAGCACACCGACGAACCAACTACTCTCGACAGTCAACTGACTGCATTGGTTCGACAGCAAGTGTGGCTCCGATGTGGAACACAGCGTGAAGTTTGATGTAATATAGACTGTCATCTTCTACTGGTTGCATTCACGAGTCGGCTATTCCAGTTCACGGCTGGACCCGTTCTAAATGTTCGACGTCAGCCTAGGCTGTCACCATACGGAAGTGGTTTTTCGCTAAACAGCAAAAGAATGACGGTGACTATGTGTGGCATAGGGAACTCAAGATCCTTCGCATGTGTTTCTTGCAAGATGTTAACCTTAAAGGAATCGGATGGGCAGGGTAGGTGAGGTGCGCGCGCGTGCGTGCGTGCGCATCAGTCGGCTACAACCGTATGTGCACTGGACACCTGCTTGCCAAGGATGGTTTGAAAAAAGTATGACACTGTATTTGGGTGCCTATAAATTCAGCAGTAATGTCTGTTTTTATTTTTTTAGCGCAACATCCTGTCCTTCTCAAAGGCACCCCCAAACAATCAGGCGACCCTTAAATGCACATACAATCATCAGAAAGTTTCGATTTCCAAGAAGTTTACTTTTAAAGTATATGGTAAGTGCCAGCTCTACCTCCGAGTGTTTTACAGTCTAGTTGATAACCTTCCATAGTTTTGAGAAAGCAGTAGTTAGCGACTACCTACCAGTTTTTTTACTGCAGCATATTTAACGCTCTTCTCGTAATGTTTAATTAGAAATAACGGCCTACCAATACTTCACTCGTAAGGGAAAGATATTTCGTGCACAGTATAGATGAAGTATTGAGGCATT
This sequence comes from Spirometra erinaceieuropaei, assembly GCA_902702965.1. NCBI lineage: Eukaryota > Metazoa > Platyhelminthes > Cestoda > Diphyllobothriidea > Diphyllobothriidae > Spirometra > Spirometra erinaceieuropaei. Next base: position 407,946 of record CACRXP010000296.1, read on the forward strand.
TTAAGGGCTCTTTATCCGTTCGTTCATGGAATGTGAAATTCCCGAATAACGCTTCCGGTTGTAGTGAGCTGAATGGCGAGCGAAAGGCGCGCAAATGGATTTAGTCCTTCCTCATATGAGTCTTGACTTGCTGGGTCTTACCTTTTCTCTGAAGAATAAGGACAAACCCATGAGAATCTACTGCAGATCAAGCCGATGATGAGGAAGCAAGACTGCGCCTCAAAATTCCCTTCGTAACTTCCATTAACAAGAGAGGCAATCTAGATGAGAGCTTTTTCCAGCTTGGCAAAGCATTTTCGCACCCCTGTCTAAGCGTGTACGACAAAATTATATTGCCGACAAAGACAAGGGAGACTGGAATGGCCATTTCTGGCTTATTAGCCGTCGTCAGCCAGCCATACCCAAGCCCGAAGTGTGGAACACCCGAGCCTCGAACTCGCGACCTGTTGGTTTAGAAGTCAACGCCTCTACTCACCGGGCTACGAGCCCGTTGCCCTGTCAGTTTTCGATCGGGAATATACAGGGCAACGGGCTCGTGGCCTGGTGAGTAGAGGCGTTGACTTCTAAACCAACAGGTCGCGAGTTCGAGGCTCGGGTGTTCCACACTTCGGGCTTGGGTATGGCTGGCTGACGACGGCTAATAAGCCAGAAATGGCCATTCCAGTCTCCCTTGTCTTTGTTGTTAATATAATTCTGCCTATATATCATGCGCCGCTGTGCGGCTGCTGGTTGGGCTCGAGAGAGAGCCCTTAAGGCACAACGGAACGAGTGAGTTCCGTATGAACGATCGGTGAGCGCCCCCTAACACCGTGTACGACAAGTTGTCCTGGAAGATGATCCCAACGACCGAACCGAAACTTGTCAATATAGATCAAATGTTTCCTTTCACAAAATACAGGAGATCTCCTGAAAATACGCACTCAGTGAAAAATGACTACTTCATTAATACTGTATTTTCTATTGGTTCCCGACGCCATGGACGACGGGTGGGCCGGACGGAATCGGGAAAGTGTTCGCATGAATTGTCAGAGGCGCTGCAGGAGGTTGATAGGATCCTCGACTGCACCTCGCGGGATTGATGAAACCATCTGATTGGGGAGTCGGACGGTGACACCAAACAGGAGTTCAGCGGTGGAACAATCAATGTCCGGTTCGAGGCAAGAGCAGATGTCCAACAAGGCTAGGAGAGGTGGTGCGTCTAGTTCTCCGGATCATCAGCGGTGCGTAAGAAGTTCTGGAACTGCGGGAGAACCGCATAACCTTCTCATTGGCAGGAGGATATTTAACTGTAGTACGGATGGAAGCACAGATTTGGAGTCCGGAAACGTTCCCCTCACGCTGAAAACCAACATGACATTGTTCGGCAGTCGCCTCAGCGACGTCGATTCTGGGACGAAGTCGGATATGTTGGATAGAAGACTTGAACAGTGCGTCAGCCACCACATTTCGTAACCAGTCGATGAGGCAGATGTCTGAAGTGAACTGCGGAATGTGCTCCGATTTGTGAATTTCCTCGGGAATGAGCTTGTCGATGTTGACTTGAGAGCAAAGCAAATACGCTTGTGATCCTTAAATACAGTGAAGCCCCCTGCCCTCAAGTAGGGGCCGAATGTGCTTCAGGGTGAGGAAATAATCAAGAAGCTTCCGTTCAAATGTGCTACAGCACGTTTCGGCAGGTGTTAACTTCCTAGAAAAGAAAGCTAAGAGTTTGAGCGTGACTTGCGAGGTACTGTTAGAGAACCGCGCCTATTGTAACGTTGGAGGCGTCAAACATGAGGGACGTGGTAGCATCGGGAGCAGACTACGTCAGGAGGGTGGCGTCGACCAGGGCAGCCGTCACCCTGTCAAAAACGTCGAAAAGGGCTGCAGACCGCTCGAACACTGACAGCCGAGACAGGCCGGAAAAGAAGCTCGCTTGCCAGATCCCGTACATCAAGGGCGTCTCCAAGGCCATTAGTCACCTTCTTGCACCACTTGGGGTCTGAGATGCGCACAGACCAGAGGCCACTATGAGGCGTCAGGTGATGAGACCGAAAGGCCCACTGTCACGGCAAGAAACATCGGGAGTCGTTTATCGGATCTGGTGCAGTTGCGGGCAAAGCAACTGCGTCAGAGAAACTGGAAAACTGCTCCGGACGCGAATCGCCAAACGAGTGGCATCCGTACGGAGAAATGACGCCAACTCTCAGGTCGTGGCCCATTCGACGAAACCCGGCCGCACATTCAAGTTAAATGATGCCGAAATTCTCTCGAGAGGGGATAATCGCGTGATCCGCGAGTTGCTAGAGTAATGGTTCACAGGACCTCAATCTATCAACAAGTTCAACGACATCTCCACTCCATATTCCGTGCTGAGGCATAGGCTGCCCAAAGCAATTGACCACTCGAGGAGGGCGAAGCCGCTGAGCCAGATGGCCCAGCAATCATCACACCAGCATCGAACACGGATGATGAGATGTCAACACTTAACAACTTGCATGCCGGTCATCAAGCCATTAGCGCATCAGCGGGCAACAATCCTTGATGAAGGGGAGCATGGCTAATTGCTGTAGGTATGTGGAAGCATAGCGACCGTATCCTATAAATACTGCGACTTCCTGTGCACGAGTCGCCCTTTAATGCAGCTGTCTCTGAGGCTGGATTAAAGTGAGAATCTGAAACGTCAGACGAATAAAGCCATTGTTCCAGCAATCGCTTCTTATTCTGATCACTCAGCAGAACGCCAGTTTTGACCAACAGCCACGAGCAACTCCAGTTATCACAGACGTAGATGGTATGACAAGGCCTAGAGCTTCCAGTAAGATCTGTCGCACTGACCTACGGGCTGACACGTTCGACCCGTTTGCTCTGAGGGGAGACGAAAGATCAGGGGGACATGCAGTGATAGGCTTTAGCACCAAAGATGGTATGGTATCAGCAGGTTGCGGCTGTGTTGGAACAGGCTGAAAGTGTGGACTGGATCGCCTGGACAAATGACCTTGCAGATCTCCAGGATGATGATACTGACTGTTCTTGCGGAGACAATATGTCTTGGGCAAGTTTCGCAATCTCAGACTTCAGGTTTAAGACGGAAGGCACAGATAAAGTTTAGGGAGTTGAGAGGGTGTAAATTTATAACTTGAGAAAACCGCGCATTGCTTTGAACCGCTCGATCGCTTCAGTAAGTTGTTTGGTTAGGAGCCAGCTTCAAAATACGCAGGAATTCTGTGGAAAGTTATCCATTATCAACGCATGGCTATATCGCAGACTGAGAATAATGCGTGTTCGTATCAAGTCAGGGTCGACATTTGTTGATAGTAGTGTGAAATACAACACAATAGCTCCCAAAGCAGAAGTTAGGGAAAACAGATTGGCGAAGGAGACACGATCGCCGGGACAGCGTTGGGTTGGACAACTTTAGGGATGAGTGAGAGCGAACACAAGGCTCTATAAGCGAGCATCCACAGTACCCCCACCTAGATAGATGGCGGCGGGACTGTTCGTTTACACAAAACTCGATTAATCAGACTGTAAGGAAAATGAAGACAGTGGGCCGCATGTGATACAGTCGGGAGGGCGCGAAAGGAAAATCGGAGTGTGTTCTGTAGTGGAACGAGGAGGAGTTTACAGATGGAGGTAGAGGACTTGGTAGGCCAGAGGTCAAATAATATTGAGGCAAAGATAGCGGGCAAGGGAAAGAGCAGGAAGAGAGAAGGTCAGCGCATTTTGTCTTTGGGTAAGTCCTACGGTTCGTATGGAGCCACAGCCTTGACCCAGTCGATGCCAACCACATCCTGCTTCTCATCAAAAAGGATCAGAAAGGTCTTAGTGATGCATCAGAGTACTCAGAATGGGCTTCCACATAGTGTTTTTAGGGGCTTGTGCACACGGTCACATCGAACGCGCATCTGAGCCGACGGGAGGCAAACAGCATTACAAGAAGCCGGTAAGCTTGGCCGTCGTTTGAATTTTGGTTTGGCCGCCTTAGGTATTTTTAGGTGGGCAGCCACGCAAACATAAAAACAAAATACTTCTGCATGAGGCTGATGCAATTTTAACTACTTCAGAACTTTGGCAAGTTATCTCAGACGAACAGAAATCAAGCGACCCTGTCCTCAAAATTGGCGACACACATCGCGAAACCTGCTCTACGAACCTCCTTGTTCAGAACACCGTAAAGTTGGAATCAAATTACTCTGACCTTGTTGTGGAGCAGGATCCCGAGGCTGATTTTAGAGTGGAGGTGCAAGGCAACCAAGTGAAATGCAATTCGCCGAAAAAGTGGGCCTGCTTTACGCTGACTTGCAACGTTTTCGTAGACAACATTCGGCTGCCTCCAGTCCGAAGGACGCGCTGTTATATTGGTACGCTGCTAAACGCTTTCCTTCATTTTGATGAAATGATTTTAGTAGCAGGAGATAATACTTACAGTTTCATAACTTTTACAGGCAAATTTTGGTACCTAAGATGGTGTAATAACGGCACATCCATAAGGTCCAAAGGAAGGTCCACTCATTCACTCGTACGATTAAGTGTCTTCGAAATTAAAAACGGAGAGCAGTAGTATGTTCTGGCAGAAAACCATGTTTGGTTTTACGGACTTTCTTGACGGCGGACAGTCACGACGCGGGACATTCGGGGCCGTTAACTATCGCCGCGGCCAACGAAGAGGGGCGGGATTCAGGTCCCGGTGACATGCGGGTCGGTTGCAGCCACACAGGCGCCATTGGCGGGCCATGCATTAAACAAAGTGCGCCATATGAGGAAAGCTGTGTGCATGACTTCCCAGTCTCTGAAGATGGGTAAAAGAAACGACTACTGGAAACGCCAGACCTCCAATACACCTCTCCCGGTGAACGCCTCCTTTTCTTTTGATGTTTGGAAGTATTTACACAAAATCGTCTTCGCAGGAATGTACTGATTGAGTCAGGCGTATAAATTATAAGAGAAGTTCCGTTGCCTACCGTCCGGCAGACCTGCTGTTGTATTGGTACGCTTATCAACGCTTTCATTCATTTAGCAGTTTATACTTACAGTTTCATAACTTTATCATGCAGACACCGATATCAGTTACGGTTCAGTAAGGGCGTATTTAAAAGGTCCAAGGTAGGTTTTACTCCTGGTCTTGGCGATAGAACTGGGCCCCTCTGGGCTCCACTTCACACATTATGCGGTGCAAATTTGCCTCCGGATGAGAGACGCGCATCCTGCGCTGCTAGAGCCGGACTCCGAGCGTCACCGGAGCATGTGTCAGAGCAGCTGGAGCGAGGACATGTATGCGTCGGTCTCCAATCTGATTGGTCAGTTTTCATAGCTGTGACTGGTCCAAAACCAGCCAGAGTCTCGGTTTCGGGGAGTAGTGGCCAGACGCGATGGCAGTCCGATATCAGAATGTCCGGTGAAGGACTGCCGCCTGTGCGCACGGGCAAGTATGCGCCGGAGACAGTGTTGCAACAGGCAGCCTAATTAGGGTCGCTGCATAACAGCGCAGGGATATCCTCGTGCGTGGATGGTCGTCGAGCTACCATCCAACTGCATGGACAAACAGGGTGCGACGGTACAGCTGCGGTAGGGTGGGTCTCCGTCCCCCGACATCCCGGCTTTTTAAGGCTGCCTAAAGAAGCCTACCAAAAACTGATAAAAAGACAGTGCACATGGATGTGACTTGGAGGCGCCGGGAAAAGAGAGTGCGTGAACAAATACCGGCTTGGCTAGGTAGAGGTGAAAAAATCGATTTCCAGTTCTATTCCCGCACATCTTGTCGATACAAATCACCGACTCGATGCCAAAGAAGTCTTTCAGGGTGTCTACCGGACACTAGCAAGCTTCTCCAGAGGCCTACGCCAACGGGTGCTAGCTACAGCAGAGGCAGTGGCTATACGGCTAGCCAATCCAGTGCTATGTTATCGGAAGACGTTGACACAGGCGCTCTGTCATTTGTAGCCAACGCTGACCTTAGATGCTGATTGCACGTCGCCCCAACCTCCTGATGACAGTGGTGTGTGCTCAACGTACCCAACTTACAACCATCACTCATAGTCTATGTCACCTCTCTCCCTCGCCCCCTTGACCCAATGACCATAACACGCCAACCACGCCATAAATCGCCTCTCCAGGCAGGCGGCGTAGGAACGATGAGTGTTAATAACTCCTGAATCACTTAAAAACCCTGTAACTTCGCCTATTTAAATGTAACTGTTTAGGAATGATAACGAGTTACCGCACACACGTGTTTGCCAAATTTGCGTTTCAAAAAGACAATAGTTTTGCAATAAAACAGAATCATTTGTTTCTTCCGAATGCTAACTATCAGAAGTCTTACTTTCCTTGATTACCACTATAATGTGAAAATTTTTATAAATAGTTTAAGTAAACGACTGTTTTTATAGAGATCTTAGATAGTACTTAAAAATATACGTGTCATTTACGCTGAGATTTCCTAGCTACGAAGACTGACTCTGAAGCAACTGCAAACTGTCTCGATCGAAAACCATCCATCCACTGTCCGTGAGACTGCTTTAGATTCTGCTCCATGGTTAAAGGTGTAAGACGTTTATTTGGTTGGCAAAACATCTGAAAATATGTTCAGGGATGCCCCAGTATAGCATGAGTTTCAAAGTAGACAGTATAAATCACCACGGTGGCCAGTAGTGGTAGAAATGTTCAGCTTCGGTGCTTTAACACCAATCGATTGCACAGGAATTTCAGTCTTTCATAATTTATTCACTGGGTGTTGGTTAACCTATGAGGGACGGAATGTAACCTCACTGTTTGAAAAGACATGAGGAAAAGTCAACTAAAGTCGCTGATGGTTGATTTTTGTGAGGTAGAATTGCGTCTCAACCATGAATTGATCCGTTATACATCGGTCTTACGTGACTAGTTGGCCTCTTGAAGCACCACTAGGTCGCTTAAACTTTTCGCTGATGAATGACCAAACGGTAAGCTATGTATCAGGACAGTTATTCAAAAGCCGTGCAGCCGCCTGTGGGAAATGTCGTTTCATTTAGACAGAAGTTTGTGGTGTACTGAATCCCACAGTTATCGCGGGATCGCCTCCACCTTGCTTCGCGGTTCCTCTCTTCCCACCCTTACAACTGCAGTGCTTTAACTTCCTGCATACTGCAGACTTGGGCAGGTCATTTAGGGCAGTCAGCTAAAGGTGCTTCTGGTCGCCGTTGTGAAAGTTGCCCGCTGATCATGATTTGCAGATAGAAGATCTCCAGTGAACAAAAAGTCTACATTTTAGAAAGACTGGGGGTTCAGAGTGATAAGTTGAGAGGGCGAAATGACCTACCGGAACAGATTTACAATACTGCTGATTTTACAGAAAGCTGGTCATAAAAAAACTGTCAAAGTACTGAATGCAACAAACTGCGCTTAGTTCTTCATCGAACGAGTTCGTTGTGAAAAATCGTCTTGTTAGTTTTCTCAAATTCATTCTGACCATCACGTCTTAGTTTCTGCGCAGGCCGTAGACGCAGGACTATGGCAGCCAGAAGAAGCTCGGAGTGCTTGTTGGTGGAATCGACATCTGAAAAGAACGTCTAACTGGTGCCGTTAGGTCCATGATTTACCTCGGCCTTAGGTAGTCGGTCCTTGAGGGTCAAAAATATGACCAGTCTCTTCAATGCGCATTGCAAGCCGCAAGTTTGCGTTTAGCTTACACGTTGGCGATTTGTGTTCGTTTAGGGGGATCTCCGATTTTCATCCGCTTCTATTCGTTGCAGGATCGCTTCACCGATTACGCCTGATAGGAGATGGCCGCTAACCGTGCCTTTGATTTGTTCCTCCATCTGTGCATCACAAGCGAAGTAAGATTTAGAGCAGTGTCACAGAAATCGAAGGAGTCTACCGGCCTGCATTTCTAATCGTGGCTTTCAGCCAGTAGTTGATTATGGATTCATTCGAGTCAAATGCTAGGTGTGTCGTCAATGGATTTATTGACGGGATCTATTGCTGTTGCCGAGCATTTAACCAGAAATTTAAGGTTATCAAACCGCTTTTTGAACTACCTTAACCGTGTTGGCATTGGATCATATTATAGTTAGTTTACACTGTCAACCAACAAGCCTGATCACACTTTCTCTTTATTCACCACTATGATTCGAAGTCAAGGGGCGTGTCTTCATGAATTCCCACCCAAAAATCATGACGAAAGGATCAACTCTGCTATGTCGTTGCACAGCCGAACCGCTTAATTACGTGCGTATGGAATGGACTGCCACAAGCAGTACCGGGGCGAAATTCCCAATGAACGGATATGTAAGTTTTTGGACGTTTATTAAACACCACTCTTACACAATTGGAAGATGTTTCTGTCATTGGCGTCCTCTATTTCACATAGAATCGTTCCAAACCCGTAAGGGCCTGACGACGAAGAGCATAAAATAGCTCCATATTAATTACAGGATACAACTTTCTGCCCAAGCGTTTTTTGTGGGTCGACAGTCCAGCATATTTCTTCACTGCTTGTTTTTCTCTGATACCGACACTTGCACACTGCCGTAAGCAGGAGAATGACAAATGTACGAGTCAAGGTCTCCAATCTGCGGTTTAGCCTGGTACATATCACTTCTGAATTTCCATGGTTTCTAGATTTTGAATATCAAGACGATGGATAGTGGCAACATTCGGAGGCACGTGTGTATAAAATTATGTACTTGGCCGGAATTCAGCCGTGCTGGCTGGGAGTATGACAGGTGGAGAAAGGTCTCCGGGTCTCCAAGGAAAAATAATGATAATGGTCAGGCAGTATAGACCCAAAGAAGGCAACACTATTGCTGAAGCAAGAAGTTGAGATGTCAGACGTGTCGGATTCAGACTAGAACCCACGTTCAGAGCCAGTAACACATGAGGATGATGAACAAATAATCGGCTGATTCACAAACGTCGGGCGGATAAAAGCATGGTTCTAGAGATCGCGTTCACTTCTTCTCAAATATTTCTTGCAGCATATCGTTTTGCTTGTTTCACCTGCAGAATCAGTCCCACTGTGTCCTCCCTTGTGAAAGTAATTATACCTGCAATGCAAATCCTTTACAATAAAAATCGAATACCTATGCTTGAAGACATGTTTAACTTCCCCTGCGGAGGACTAATGAATGACATTTTCTTTTAGAGTGTTAAACAACAAAATCGTTCTTTCTCGATTTTTGCTCATCCTCAGGGTTTCTCCGGCATTATTCCTCCTAACCTCCCTGGCATTAACGCTTCGGTGTCATGCAGGGCCTATTTTCTCATTAATGGAGAGCAAATCTCAATTGGAGTAGCCACTACTTCTGTTCAGCTCACCGGTAAGTTACTCCGCTTCGGCAGGCAAGCTGATTCCCGCTGTTAAGCTTGCTTTTGTATACCACGGGAATAAGCACCTCCGTAATACAGAGAGACTAACACTAAATGTCAGGAGGGGCGATAGGTGCAGGGTTAGTTTCATGGTCACAGCCAGAACACGGGAATGGGTAGCCCCTGGAATCTAACCCAAGGCCTTTCACGAAGCGTTCGGGTACTTATTTCAGTGTCCAAACCCAGAGCTCAGTCGGACGTTTAATCACATTGTTCCGGGTTTTATTCGTTCAAGCCATAGTCAGTTGGAGAACGTCAACTGTGTCCCAACTGACTTTTATACCAGCTATGAATTGGGAGAAATTGGAATTGACTGAATAACGTACGGCGTGGTAAATGTACGCATACAATATGCGCCGATGCAGATGGTGACCCCCAAGCTTGTAGGCCGAAGCAAAAAGGCGAGGATCGGGAATCAGTTCAGAAGAAGAAGATTCTATCGTTGAAACACGAAGTTAATGAGCCTGACATTTCGGATATGCACTCTAAACATCATCGGAGGCAGTCGCGGTAAGGGGTAGTGGATACACGCAACTACAGTGCGTGACCTAACTCACGAAAGGTGTCGAAATTTGCGAATGATTGTCAATCACTCGCAAACCGACACCATTTCGTGAGCCTGATGTCTATGATAAGTAAATACAAGTTTAAAAGAATTAAAAACGCAAAAGAGATATTAAAGGTAGTGGTGCGTTGTTAAGAAACACCGATTTTTTAAAAAAACGCAATATCCAGAAAACACCAAAAATGGCTGTCGTTTAGTAAACTTCGTTTTTACATGTAAAGAATGCATTGTCATACCAAAACGCAGTAAATATGTAACTGCAAATAAAATATTTTTTAATAATAGTGTTTCACTGAAGTTTACTTCTAAATATCGTCTAAGAACAAGTTTGATTTCATATATGGCGGTTTTTCAAAAGCCTACATCCTGCGTATAGATTCCAAACTAATTTTCCAGGGATTCGTGGTATTCTTGGCTCACTTGAGTTGAATGAGATGGGGTTCAACAAGAGAAAAGGAATTTTGCTTGATTTCACTGTATGGACACAAGGGGAACTGAGACCGTTGCAAGCGCCACTGAGGGTCCCATTCCCACAGTCAGTCGATCGCCAAAGTCACTACATAGCCCAAAAATAACTGCTTAAACCTTGATCGAACGTTTTTCGACCATCAGTTCCAGATGGCTGCCATGAACTGCCTATATCGGCGTGCTGATTGAACCAGAGGAAGAAGTTTCAGAATCACAATAAAGTTAAAGGGTGCTCAAGAAAATGGCTACCCACCCAACTTTGTCAACAGGTGCATACACAAACGATACGAGACCGAACCACATCGGTCGCCAATTTCGCAGGCGCCTTCCTACGCGATGAACGTCTGAGAAGGCTCTGTCGCTTTCTCACACCACTCAGAGATGCAGTTACGCACAAAAGAGGAGGCAACTGTCAGGGACCAAGCTAAGGGTCAAAAAACCCACCGCCAAGGCAGGAAACATCCAAATCGGTTATTACATCTGGCGTTGCTGCGAACAAAGCAACTTTGCCAGAGAAACTTGAAGATTACTTTTTATGCAAATGACCGAGCATGCAGCAACAGTGTAAATAAATAATCCTAGCTCCCAGATCACGGTTCTTTCGGTGAAGGCCGGCCATACCTTTAAAATTGACGAGGCGAAAACTCTCGTAAGAGGAGACTGTCGCGTAAGTCTCCGGTCCACTCTCAATTAGTAGGCACAATCATCTCCCGTCTCTTGAGGGTTTTCGGTAGTGTTTTATATTACTGCAATGCTTCTTGTCAAAAACCCGAATCAATACTTTGCAATGATTTGGTGCTAGTACGCACACACGCAGAATACTCCTGCCCAGTTAGCAACCACCTCCGGCAAACCCTCCTTCTTCCTCCGTCTCTCGGAGTATTGTCGATTGGGCGATATCAATCCTACGGCTTGTCTGTCGAATATAAGCTGTCTTCTCAACAAGCAATTTTACTATGCAACAGAAGAGCGCGGAGGCCGGTAATTATCTCATAACGACACCTCTAACAATTTTCCGCATTAATCGTGCGGTTTATCTATGCTAGATCCAAATTACCCAGCACTTCCCATACAACACACATTATGCCCTTGTAGACATGCTGAATGTGGATCTGATTTACAAGAGTGATGAGGGCATATCTCCAGGTGAGACGGTAAGCTGCGTGGAGCCCGCAAACATTTTTCTGCCCGGAGATGCAGAATGGAACGGGTTCAGGCTGCAGGGCAAACAGAGAGCTCAGGTGCCAGCCCAAATACACGCGGGTTCTCACCTGATCGGCTGCGAGGTACGAGAGGACGAGAACTGGGCAAGGAAGATTTACAACCTGCCAATTATCGGTAGGTTCATCAATGCAAGACTGATCTTGAAATGCAAAGTAATTAGCTTTTGCCCAACCATCCATCGTCCCACGGTCGCTGATAGCTTCACTGTCAGTCGGCTAACCGTGTGCAATATGGGCATGGACAGTTCGGGCTTTACTGTCTCTCTCAGAAGATGTGGGGACCATAGTAGACCAGTGCCTTTAACTGGAATCTTAGCGAAGTTGTTAGTCAAATGCTCGCGCCTGCTTTTAAGCTTCACGCAATAGCGTAGTGCGACTGACAGGACTTTGGATTCTCATCATGTTCGACGAAATATACAAAAAATGGTTGGCTTTAGTGTCCCTAGCAGTGCAGACTTCGAACTCAGCTCTCCGATTTAGTCATTGGTTGTTCATTAATTTCCTCATTTGGAAAAGGTCGAAGTCAAAACATGACTTTTGCAGTTTCACCATAGTTCGTAGATGACGCAGAAGTTGACATAGGCCAGAGATAGTAGAGAAACCATTTTGAATTGAAACACCTATTCCCAAATCAGGAAGCACTACTAAGTTGTTTTCTTATGGAAGAATGGGTCAAAGCACAATTGCAGTACGTGAGAAAAGAGTTTAATTTAGTAACGGACTCCAAGACAATCTGTAGCCTGCAAAAATCTCCAGACAGGCGGTATTCCTGAGCACTGTTATCATGCAGAGTATACTCTTTTATTACACCGTAAGAAGTACAACGAGTTAGCAGCCAATACTATGTCGTGGATTACTTGTATATATTGCAAATGAAGGGTTCCGCCCTGTGACTGTGGGATAAACACTTTTCTGAAATAAAGCATACTGATGTGACTGGGATTACTTACGGAGCAGCAAGAAGGGCCACTCAAAACCTTTGCGTTCTATGGTCCTTTTTGTCAACGTTCCGGAGGCACTGGCTTTATTAAGCGAGCGCTTAGCATGAAATCTCGCAATTGTCTCACTTCGCCCCGTCTGTCTGCAACACAGCCTTAAACATGCGCTTACCGCGAGACCTCATCGGCAACTGCTTACAAAGACTGAGCAAGAAAATGGCTTAAATAATACCCACTGCAAAGCTAGCTCTCTTTTTTGATTTCTAGGCGCCTGGCTAAGTGCTGATAAACTTCATTCACGCGTTTTTGGCCCTTATGTAACATCTGTTCTCCACCATAGGCACCCCTTTCGTGTCACTAGATTGCGCTACCGTAACTGCTGTAAAGCCGAGTTGGGTGTTTTTGTGTCATGCATGGAAAGATCCTCGCATAGCAGACGCTGAACATCGTGAAGGAAACACCGGCAAAAATACATTCCCGTCCACCCTCCCACCACGTGGAACACTAAAGTGCTTTAAGGCAGTAAACGTCGGTCTAATTTTTAAGCGTTGAAACCTTCCCCCTTCAATAATTTCAATAATTGGTCGCGAATTTTTCGTAAAACATTGTAACGCATTCCTGACAAAAATATGTCCTGCATCTTTATAATTACCATCTACTCAAATTAACTGGAACCGTGCATCAATCACAGCCTATGTAATATTCGACAATGTTGTAAGAGAGATGGTCCGCTTGATGTTAGGAACTTAATGTTATAGTCACAACGCGAAGTGCATTAAACAGCCAGCATCGGACTTAGAGCACTAAGCTACTTCGGTCGTACCACAATGCCTTCTCTGTTAATAATTCACCGGGCAACGGCAATAGCTGCACGTATTACGGCATCTTTTATTCTGTTTGTTTTTTTTCGAAGTTCGCAAGCCCGAAATACATCTCTCCAGTACGAAGGTAACCGTGAATGAGAAGTTCCGCTGCTACGGCATCGGTTTCAATTCTCTCCACTACCGATATAAAGTCAGGAATTTGAAGCCATATGCCTATGGAGAGTACTGTCCCGCTGTTGAGCGCGACGACGGAATTTTGAAATTCAATTCTATCTGCCCACTCGGATTGCAGAAGATTGAGTGCACAGTCTACGGAGATGCGGAATACGGTATACCTGAGACGTCTCAGGTCTTAGAAATTAACCTCCTTGGTAAGTGGCGGCGGCAGGCATCTCAGCCTGCTGCTTACAAGCTTGCATGCTAACTAAGGCAAACGAAGGTAGATAACACAAGACCTTGTCTAACTTTAAAAATAGGCTGTTTACGTCTAAAATCAACTTTAGCGACGACCATGTCTGGTTTTAGAACGGAGTGCGTACGTTCCAGTGTGACTCAGGTCACAAATCTCTGGTGCTGGAATCATCGAAAAAATCACTTATCTATGAGCGTTAAGCAAAAACTTGGTCAGCTGGATCATCAGCAACTGTGAGCATTTTCTTTAATGTAGTTTACTATAATCCAATGTATGACATCGGGCGGGAGTCGGCCAACTTTGCTATGGGAGTTTGTCGTAACACAGGGTATCGTGAAAAAAAATCGTCCGTTTGATCACTGTTAAATTCACAGGAAGCAGTGTTATCATGCCAACAAAGGCACGATTACTGGGGCGGTAGTCTGAAAACGTAAGTAAAAACTACTTTCTCAGGCTGCTGACTTCACGAAGGGCACAGTCTGCTGTTCATTTTAAGGTCATTGCTACATAATCTACAAGCCAAATTTCACAAACCGTTTAAAATTGATCAGTTTTGTAAATATTAATTTTCAGCAAGCTCCAAATCGGGTACCTGGTACCTACCATTCTAAATTAATAAATTTTAACGATCAAGTGATTCCATAATGTCTTACGCAATCACAAGAACGCGTACAAAGTATCTCCCCTTCTAGATTTTATCATAAATCATTAATTTTTGTATGTTTATGCGTAAGCATTGTAGGAATTTTCGAATCTTCACCCCCCAGCAAATTCGAACATGCTATGTTACTTAATGTGACGCAACATCCCATATCAGACTTTTGCATGCTATAAACAAAATGCGGTCAGATGTGGCTATCTAGCGCACCTGAGGTAAACAAACCCAGCCGCCTGTAATACGGGACAGGTGGTAATAGAGTATTTTATAGTTGGGACCGGAAAACGCACATGTGACGAGGTCAAGTAATTGTATGCAAAAAGAGCTATTGGAAATGTCCGAATGTGCTTTGAGTGGTTGAGAAGAAATTGCTTAATCTCTAGCACTAATTCCTAACCCTAACTTCTAACTAAGGAGGCCAATAGTATTGTGCCCAGCATGTGCGGCTACATAATCACATCTTACCAAAAATACTGCCAGTGGCTCAATGCAGACGTGCTTTCCTCTGTTATTTCCACACAGGACAATTAACCAGTGTTTCCTAGTCAGTGTTTCAGCCCATATTCGCGTTTTAACGTTTTAAGTGCTCATATGCGAATTTCTACTAGTGCTCTAAAGATTAACTGAAGGATTTGATGTTGCAGTTCCCAAATCCCTCCTATGCTACTGAATTCATTCAAGTGCCAGTTTCAATTTCAACCTAACTCTAATATACCTGCAATTTGGCATAAGGCCACCAATATAAGGGGGAGGGAGCGTGATTTGTATTCCTTTGTGCTTCCGCAAAAACTTTATATGCGCTTAAGACATCCGTCTGGAGAATACATCACAAGTCTTCCACTACCTACATTTCATGCTTTTTTGAAATGCTCTCTGGAGTTACGCCTGGGGCGGCAAAAGCCACAGGCTGGAAGTAGTTTTCTGAATTAGTTAAGGTTGGCTTTGCTGTACTGAATTTTGGTAAAATGCCTTCCAGATTACGATCCCATCCTTGAGGACGATGATCTTGTACTAACACCAGTGCCCATTCTGCCCCTGTTGATGGCCTGGATTCTCTGGTTTTGCATCCTCTTCTTCAACGCCCTCTTCGTAGCCTACCTCATCAAACAGAATTCCCTCTACAGAATAACCCAGATGCAGGTTATGAACCGAAGACGGACCGGTGGGACAAGACTGAACCGAGTAAGTAAACGCATGGGATGAGGACATTTAAATGTTCGATTAGCACAGGCGTTTTTTGGTTGAAAGCGGGTCCCTGTCCTCTTACCGAAGATATTTTGGTCAAACAGATGTGAGTTGCTACATCACTCATGCCTTGTAGCCTGTCGATCACAAAAGAGCAACGCTACAAAACGCTAATACGGCCAACACATCTAACTTATGCAGAGTTGAAAGTGCGCTTTTGAGATGTATCTGTGAACTTTGTTTTCATGCCGACGTCAACTACGGGCTGGTGTAACGATGAAACATTTTAATTTGAAGAAAGATATACGACCGCCGAAAAATAATGTTGTGAGTTCGACGTTTCTGACTCACACTTAGAGCCATCATCAGGACAGCAAAACAGCAACAACGGCAGTGGCAACAACCATAATAACAGTAAAAGGACTGGCAAAACAGGTTGAAGAACTCGCTTGCCGTGTTATGTTGCTTTTCAAGTGTGATTATAATGTTGTCTTACTGGGCCAGAAGATTCCTCAGTTAGTCGACCTGTTGGTCAGTGTGGAATTGGTTCTCTTTGCGAAAGTAGTGAATACTGAGTCTTGCTGTCCAGAATCAGTTGTCACCAACACGTGCTTCCGGCATTGCTAAAAACATCTGCTGTTCCGGAGTTCAAACAACGATTGTAATGCTAGTAGTAGTTACTTCGAAGTTTTTGTGCTATATTGGCATTCGCCGTTTTATGTAAGGTAATAAAACCTATTATTTCTGTGTGCTTAAACGTGTTCACCTCTAATTCGTGGTTAAATTTGGACATGCAAATTACCTAATGTCTTAAAATTATGGCAGTTCCTCAAGTGAGGCAGTGCGCGCATATAAATGAGGTGTTGCTTTGTAATTTGACTTTACTCAAACGTCAAATTTTCGAATTTGTACCCGAGCGTCAGGTGACCAACCTCGATTACGCTGACGCGAAGCAATGGTGGCCTGCAACATGTATTGCCGTAGGTGCATTGAGGCCGCTCAATCGATCGGTTTACTCATCAACACTGGGATGACTACAAATCCCTCGATTTGCATTGCTGCCAACGTGATAACGTGGACGGTTTCAAATGTCCGTGGACCCACTTGCTCCCGAATGAATCGAGTAAGGATGACAATTTCGTCAGAAAGGATACTGCTCGTAGGATAAGAAAAACCATGCAATGTGTCTACGGGATCTGTAGTGATATCCTTATCACAGCAACGACCCGAATGCACAGGGTAGTGGTCAGATTGGTCTCCCTAGATGGATGCGAATTCAAAGCTACGTGTATTAAAATCCAAACTAAGATTGTAAATGCCCGTGAACACCGTTGTCCGGAGAACATACCTTGAGTAATATACAGGTCTTTATCGCATGTGAAACGGCTCGTAATTTCTGCGACAACATCGTGATTATAAAGGACGTCATCGAATAGAGATGACTGAGGTGCCTTGAGCAAGTTCTTCGGCGTCCACGCTATGAGTCTAGTGTTGCCGTCGTCGATCCTGCGTGGAAGATGGAACCAGTTCAAAACCTGACTTAAAGCAATCTCTGGAGGCATGGAAAGGGTCTGTAGACCTCTGGTGTTCAGACATCATGGCTAAAGAAGAGTCGGTCTTGCATTCGAATTTGTTTGCTGCAGAACATCCTGCGCAGGGAGACAAAAACAGAAAACTCCAAATTACCTGCTTGTGCATTAGGGACTCAAATTTGATTTTTATCCTGATCTTCACTAAAAAGTGAGATACAAGACAGTGGCATTGGTTCACAATGTTCACCAGAACATGCAACAAACGAAGTTGACAGGTGGTCTTGGCCTCTATATACACGTCAATTTTTGTTTTTGAAACTTTACAAAATACTACCTGTAGAATTGTTTGTTGGTTCCATATTCGACCCTCTCAACAAAGGTTTGGTAATAGGAATTGTGCAGAAGTCCTATTCTAAAGCTCGAAAAGTCTGGCTACTGCTAAACCATTGAGCCTTTTGTGTCAGTACTTAAAGAGACCTTGTTAATAGAGGTGGACTAAGGAACACGCGGGTGAAGAAGTTACAGACGAATCAGGATATTTGGATAAGAAAGTCAGAAGGAATAGTAGTGGTGTAGGATCTTATATCTAAAATTTAACTTTGGCCTGATTCGCTAAATCAGGCCGGTGTAGGAAAGAATGAGGCACAAATGACTAATTGTGTTGAAAAAGGGACTGATAAAGACGACTTTGACCGAAAAAGACTATTGACCGGCCTAGGTATATGCCATGCTTTCGAGTTCCTTTTTTTTTCTGTGTCACCAGACTGACTAGCATCCGGTTAAGCATGCACACTAAATTACCTCATTATGCAGTTTCAATATTTTGAAGAGAATTTGTAGATCAACACGCATTTGACAACGTGACATCTGAGTTATATGTGTTATTGAACCTTCAGCGAATGGAGAATCTGCCATTTGTTTACATCCAAAGAAGCGAACTGGACGGCCAGCTTTTCCGACGCCTGAGATTGCTCATTGATCTCTACAGCGGATTTCTCGAGTTGGGTGACAGGTGGTTTCTACTCTGGACAATGAACGTGAGTTCGAAAACCTAAATCGAAATAGGTTTCGCTGGATAGTCTAAGATAGTCCGTCGAGGTGACATATTATTCCTCTTTGGAATTGCAAAAATTCCAAGGCCATTAACAAGATTGATGATCTGAAATGCAACAAACGCCATAACCAGCATCGATGACATTTCAAAACAAATGAGCATGGTTTGCGGTATTTCACTACGGGTGCGCTGAATATGATTTTCCCTTAAAAGACTGCCGCGATAGTCCGTAGTATCGCAAGCATATTTGATGGGCGAATAATAGAGGGATATGATGTTTGATTTAAATGCAATCTGCCGTACATCACCCAGGTAGCTCGGAACTTAATTTGTTACCGATCCTGTCTTGTGACCGTAATTCTGAGTTCCTCGCCAGTCTCCCGGATGGTTTGGAAGCATGAGTCAGCCCACTGATGGGGTAGCTTGTGAACGACCTATTCGGAAGTTGCGCCTACTTGAGACCTAGCCTGCGTATTTGCTCGGAAACCATGGAATGGAATTTGCGAAACCAACTGCCCAGTCGTAATCATTTAGTCATTAAGCTGCACAAATTTCGTGTGGGCAACTTCTGATCATTTTGGCGATTGCGATATCAAATTCTGTGCAGAGCTGTTCTGCGAACTCGGAAATATGCTTGAAGTACGAGAAATCACACCAGTCTTGGTGGGTAAGAAAGTAGGTAAATACAAATGCATTCTTTAAAATGAGCTTAATGACCGGCTGCCAAAAAAGCTCGGGAATTCAGGCAAGCACAGGCTAGTTCCGAAGTTTGATCCCTCCATTTTCGTCTAGCATGATTTCCTGATTTCGATCGCAGTAGTTTGTTTTGGCAAATATCGATGTATATGAAACGAAACGAGCCACTGTCTCCTTTCCTGTAGAAAAAGGATATTCGTCTGAAACTACTGAAACACTTCCGGGATTTTCTTGAACAAGGAGAAAGAATTGGCAGACGTAAGTCACTTGTTGTTTCGCTGAATTTCATTGTTTGTATGAATATGAAGTGAATTGATGGCTATTGTAATGAAAATCGACGTTACTTTTACGCACAGTCAATGACTTGCCCGGGACTGTCCTAGGTTTCTGGAAACCAAACCAAAAAATAACAGAAGGGAGAATGCGCCAACGAAGGTTTTAGTCAAAGGTTTCTAGAAATGCTACTGCAGGCGAAAGGCGCAGAAAGTCGATTATTCGTGCTAATCCTTTATCGCGCGTCTTGCGTATGTTCGAAGTGGCAGTCAGTGAATGGCGTTTTAGGTTACTACGACTAAACGAATCATGAAAAGTGATATATTTTGCGAAATATTATGCCTTGAAACACAAAAGTGGTCTACGGAAGGGGAAAGAGTGGACGACAGACCGCTTTCAAAACTCATCGGGCAGTGGGATTATTCTCGATGCTAAGATTAAGAAATGATATATAATTGATCTTACACTACCTTTTTAAAGTGCTTAAAGAATCATTGACTCCGGAAGTTTAATTATCAAATTCTCCAGAACAAAGGTAGGTGGCCTAACCCAGCGCAGATCCTAC
>CACRXP010000296.1:432608-463448 GCA_902702965.1 Spirometra erinaceieuropaei
AATAAACGCTAGATGGCTCAAATCAGGTATTCTAACGAGGGTAGATGGAGTTTATATGATCTGTTGTGGAATAGGCAGCAAAAGCAGTAGCAGCATCAGCACACATATTACCTAGGAGTCAAGTCATGCGGACGCATCAATTAATTGCATATAGAATAAGCTTTGAGGCGAGCATAACTGTCAGACCAACAGCAGGCCCCGAAGATGTTTTCCTCGCCCCTTCTCGGACGGGTGTCAAAAGAGAGTCAAGAGGACCGGAGGCGGGATCGGGAGCAGGTGGTTAACACAGTGTTAACCCGCGCTAAGGGGAGTATGCTTTATTTTGAATGTATCAGCCCGAAAATTTCAGAGAATCTTCCTCCACACCCTTGGCCGATATACCAGTTAATAGATAGTGGGATAGCAAATGCTTTTGCATGAAACTTGCACAATCCTTATGCGGACAGTACTTTGAAGGACTGTCAGGAGGTTCGCTGTAAAAACAAGTTTTTGAAATTCCGCTCATTGTAGGGTGTACTCCAAACCACTAACGATATGGACCTATATGCCTTTCCAAAATTTGGCACTGCAAATCGTTCTCTTGAATTTGCATTTAAGAAAGGCTGTACTTGCGTCCGTTCTGCAGAACTTTATATATGATAGTCCTTTCTCGCCGACTATTTCTCCAAACCCAAGGTAAATGAGTGACGCTACCTGGTGTTCGTGACCTTAGGAGTAGTGTTTCTTCATGACGTGTAACCGAAGCTCCATGGATACCTCCCAGTACTCCCATCATACAACATTCTGCATGGGATCCCTCAGTTATCATTGGGTAGAAGTCTCCTTGTCACAAATATGGCCTCATTTCGTTCTTTATTTATGGCACGGATTGTAGATCGTACTCCCTTAAAAGCACCACCCACCGACCGTCGTTGTCGATGATGAGCTCCACAGCAAGGTAAAAAGCAATCAAGACCAATTACGCGTGAGTTAATTTAAAGTGGTAGTAGACTTGCGCAGAATATCAGCCAATCTCTTTCCCTCCCTCACTTGAGCCCGGTGTCTAGGTATAGTCAAGAAAACCGTAGGGGAAAGAGGAGACAGGTTGCTGACACGCCCGGGACCTGCACCGCGGAGTACCACCACACCCCTTGTTCCACAACAAACACTTGACCAGAGCTTTAACCAATGCCAAAATGGCTCAGAAAGAGGAAGGTGACACACGGGCACACGGGCACAGCCCTCAAAACTCACAAGGGCGAGACGCGGCCCTGCACTTAGCCTAGGCAATCATCATGCAAGGCTGGGTAACCATTCGGTCACAGACACAGAAGCACTTCTCATAAACACACACAAGCACACACCCCATGCGCGTGAGAGTGCCAGAGGCCACTTTAAGAAGGAACCGTTGCTGTCGCACTCTCAGCCCACCAGTCCGTCAGTCCGCACAAACACACAACTGGGAAGGATGCGCAGACTAATTTGAGGCGCCAGTTGACAACTTGCCAAGCCAAGGCGCTTGACGCGCCGTCATTCTCTCAGCCTCGAATCACGTATGCAGCAGAGGAGACATATGGAGAAGGTGCCGAGGAGCACATTTCCCACTTGCATGAGAGGTGCCAATTGCGTGTTTTTGTTGTGTGATGATTCATGATTTTGGTGTGTGTTGCAGGTGTCGGTGGGTAGAGGCGTGATGGTGTGGCGTAGCCGGCTGTTGTCAACGCAGGTGTCCACCGCGTATGAACTAGTAGGCCTAGGCGGCGGCTGAATGGCGAGGCCATGCGGGCAGTGGGAGCAAATGAGTTTGGTGTATGTTGGTGCTCCAGGAACTGGCGCGCCAGTCTCCGTGCGATGGATTAGCGGGTGACCGAGCAGGCCGGTGTGTGAGGTGAATGCGTGACCGTAATGAGAACAGATTTTAACCGAGTCCAAGTCGCTGGGGGTGAGGATGCTAATGGTGATGGTAACAGATGATGGGGCTGCGGACATCATCAAAGGCGGGAGTGGAGGTCGGCGAGGGGTTTTCTGCAGGGGCGAGAGTAGGAGGAGTTTACTTCGACGAGTTATTGAGGGATCGCGTCCGAATATGTCCTACAAGACCGATTCACGCGCGGAATATGTGTTGACAGCGCGGACATGTAGGAAACGACTGGCTGTTGGCATTCAGGAGTCAGGGCACATGTTATTTGCAAGCCTCCCCTTTGGTTTTGGCGGCGGCAGCCCGACTTGCTTCGTAGATAACTGTAACGGTTTGCACTTCTTTTCTGCATGTCGTCCTGTTGTAGGCGAGATTCGGCCAGGTCTTCGGGTTGATCTACAGTCGTTTCAGGGCGTTCTTTAAAATATCCTCTTTTTCAACAAGTAGTCCTGACGACATCACCCAGCGAAGTTGTAGTTGCCTTGACATAACGCGAATGCCTAGAATTCCAGTCCGTTCTGGGGCTTCCGTGTCGGGGATCCTGTCTTGTCATCTCAGCTTTAGTATTCTGCGAAAGCAGCTGAGATGGAAGTTATTGACCATGGAGTAGACGTTCCAGGACTCGATTCCTTGATAGACAGTAAACCCAGTCTACCCTGTCAGGATCCTTTTGTAATGACGAAATTTGCATAACTAGCCTGCTACCCACCGCCCAAATCTGTTGTAACTAGGACATCTTGTGTGAGGATGGCTTCAAGTGTTGTCTTTAGAAGACGGTGATCGAAGGCAAACTTCAAGCACCTCGCCTGCATACTGCTCCACTGAATACCGGCTGCATTGATCTCATTCAAGTGAACAATATCTGGTCGACTGTCGACCTCCTTTGCGTTCGCCAGCAGGCAGGTATCGGCGTCAGTATCCGTCCTCAGTAATTGGATGATAAATCACTGTCCAAATGGACTGCGACTTCCGCGCCGTTACAGCCAGCTAACTGACCACCGAGGCCTCAAAAATCTCAGTGGTCTTCTTTAAATGCATGACTGCAGTTTTAACCTGTTGGTAATTTTGGTCTCCCCTAATCAAGTGGCGTCCTAACAGCCCAATTTCGCAATCACTGACGATTTGCGGCATCACTGATAAAGAATTTCGCGATATTAATGGAGGTTCTTGGCAGACTTGCTTAATTCATCGGAGCCAGTTGCGCCGGTCAGGACAGCCACAACGAAAAGCATCCCATGGTTGCTGTCAGAAAGCAATATGATTGTTACGAGTGGCGGCATGTGGTGAGGAAAAGATTCATGCGTAGGCTAGTGTTGCGTGAGTGGACCGGTTGTGTAGGGCGGGATTATGGGTTCTAGAGTGCGCTTTATCAATAATTCATGTGGGCGTGTACGAAGTCGAATGAGCCCATGCGATGGCCGAATGGTCATTAATAGTCCAGGCATTTGAAGCGGGTGCGACGAGTGCATATTGGGATTGGCTGCACTGGTACGTGAGCCCTAGCGTGTTAGGTCCCCTTGAGTTCAACCAGGCCAGTGTGTGATTTAGCTGTGTGGTGACAGTTTAAAGAGAATATGAATGCGTTTTGTGCACTGTGTGGCGTTTCAACTAACCGGGAGGATGTCGGTGGCAGAATAGCTAGTAGGTATGTAAGGTATGTTTCTTGGTATGACGTTTTGGTGAATTTCGTTGTCATGCAAGCGCGTATGACCAATAGGGACCACACGATGTCGGAAGGTCTCGGGACAGTCCAAGCAGATGAGACCTGTATGACGGGTGTATACCACGCTTCTAAGCAGTAATTCACCGGTCTCAGTGTGGTAGGTTCTCAAATGAGTAAGTGCAATTTGAGTGGTGTTGCCAGCGGTGGCGTGTTGCGAGAAGAGATCAAGGATGCTCGTGTTGGCAGTCAACCGGATGCGTAGACTTCCAGCGAGACTTATCTGTTGACAGTGTGGACACAAAGGTCTGTAGCATTTGGGTCTTTGGGGACTCTCTCTTTGCCTAGGCAGCGGCTATTCGTTTGGCTCCAACGATGATCGCTCCCGACTTTTGACAGCACACAAATGTCTATCGATCCTGATTGAGGTTGCCTCATGTGTCCGAGTTGATTCACGCGTGCCCTAGTGAGGTCCTCAAGATTTCCTTGTAGCGATACCCGTGGATGTGACGCCGCAGAATAGTCGCCTATGAAGGCGCTCGTCACCAATCTTCACAATGTGACCGCTTCATCGAGTTTATATTTCGCTCGGATTGCCGACGTTACGGGAGAAGCAAGTTATTTCCAGTATCTTATTGGACATCTTCGAATCGACTGCAGCATCTGGACGACACCATCTGATATCTCCCCATCCAACTCTGCTTCGCAACCTACGTCGACAACTAACAACGACGACACTCCTGAACCCTTACTGTCAACCGCCGCCACCAATACAATCACCACCACCACCACCACCACCACCACCACCACCAACACCACCAATGAATTGATTTACGCGTGCCTGAGTGAGGCCTTCAAAATTTTCTTGTAGCGATACCCGTGGATGCGACGCCGTAGAATAGTCGCCTATGATGGCGCTCGTCACCAATCTTCACAATGTGACCGCTCCATCATACTTATACTTCGTTCAGATTGTCGGGGTTACTGAGGAAGCAAGTGATTTCCAGTATGTCAGTGATTGGCAACATCTTCTGGCGGTATTACATTGCAGGTTTCTCGAGCTCTTAAAACCCTGTTTACTACTTTGGCGTAGGAAGCACCTTGTTTTGAAATAATCTGTTGCTAGATCGCATATTATCCGATCATCAGAAATATCTGTATGGACGCGGGATGGTACTTTTTGGTTTTTAAATTGCTCTGCTGTACGGATTCTACCAATTCCGGACGTTATTCCTGGAGGAATTACAAGCCCAATTAGTCATTTTCTCTCCTTGAAATCACGTCGGAGACTTACTGCTCAAATAATTTAAGGAGGTGTTGCGATAAAGTTTGATTTTTAAGTTTGTCTTTATTTATGTACGAGGATTACAGTGTAGTCTTAGATATTTACGAAGTCTCTTACGGCCACGAGAAGCACGGGCAACTTAGGCGCATGTGACCTACATCTGCAGGGAGAAAAAGAGATTTGTCGACGAGCGTACTGGAACTTCAGCAAAAAGCTCGAAAAGACGAGAGACTAGCATTGGGCATGCGCCATGTGAGGATTATGTAGATCTCGCCATGCAAGTTAGAAGCTAAGGCGGAAGACACGATCTCCTAGCAGAAATAGTAGCGAGGCTGATTATGCTCAACATGGTTAAGTTCCCTGATGTTTATACACAAAGCTTAGAAACTGCTGGACAATAAGAAGACGCACGTGCTAAAGAAAGTAAGACCATATCCAATTGCGAGATGAGAAGAAACGGAGAACAAAGTCGTTAGAACAAAGTCCAGAATTTTCAGGGATAAGGTCTAAAGTCTGGTGGAGTAACGTTGATGCAACAAATTCGTCTACTTCTGTGCAGTCGACAAGACCAGGGCCTGCTGAGACCGCTTGCGCATGAACCAGCAGGCAGCGACTGGCAGAGGCCTAAGACAAGACTAACGTATGCCTAAACTTGTGCCGCATGAAATAGGCATCGGCGCTCCGTTTGAGGGACAACTAAGGCGGAATATAAAAATGGAAGACGTTCAGTGAAACGTACACTGGTTTTTGCAGCGTTCGAAAGAGCGAAATAGAAGAAAATACTAATAGAAACAAAGAAACGAGTCCCCCTGAATCAGTCGTGAGGAAGGAGACACGGTCGCTTCGCCTGACGTTTTAGATCCCTGATCGAACCCATCGCCAGAGACGATGGCTGGTAGAAAATACTATCTGCACGAAGAGAACAAAATCATTCACGGATTTGGCAACCACACGCCCTGTAGCCAGTTCATCAGGAGCTAGTTAAAATTAGAACTGAAATCTAATGCTAGATTAATTGGAAACCGGGGTGCGACCGAAGCAAGCGTTCCGTCCGCTCGCAAGCAGAGAATAGTAACATAAGGATTACCAGAGTCACGGTGAACATTTCTCCGAGAGAAAGCGAAGCATGATGTAGTTCTTCATTAAGAATATGCTAGAACTTTTCTAAGGGACACTGTCTCAGTCAGCATTCAAAAACCATATTGCATAGGAAATACTCAGCCAGCGTCTGGTGCAAACTGGGATCACGGCCGTCAAAGTCGTCGTAGAAACCGAAGCACAAACACAGATCGTGATTCAAATAAGACCACATCTGTGGGTTACGCATGTCGTCTCCATTTCAAGTGGATTTTCAATCAAAAATGAAATGAGACAAGTGATAAGGGAATTGAAAACGCCAAGGCCTAGAGGCCACAAAGAATTTAGAATGAGAGGCTGACCGCATAGTTGCGGTCAAACGAAGATTGCTTTGGCTGAAGGCAGTCATGCTGACAGCCAAGATAGCAAAAAACTACTGAACTGGGAGGCTGCAACAGCAATAATGGTCGCTGTTTAGAAGTCTACTTCGCTAGATGCCAGGGTGCGTTCGACGAGGTGCATAAGTTAAATTGGTGGACTTTTGGCAGACATCTCACGTAATTGCATGTATAGATGCCTGGTTAGCTGTTGAAAAATATAATGAAGATCGGTATTGGCGACTAGCAAATACTACGTCGTGATGGATTTCAAGGCAGAGGCGAAGGCAGAGGCATTACGATACGCAACAAAATTTCCTGCTGTTGGCGAGAAATATCCAGACCCATGAAATTACATCATACTGGATTAAAATCAAACGGTCGTGGTTTCTAAGCCTATGCGTTTTATATCGGCCTTCGGGTAAGATGTGGTTTGGTGGCCCTATATGATGGACACAATACTGTTGAGGTTAGGGTTAAGTGCTTGGGTCAGGCGTTAGGGTTAGGGATTATGGCTAGGGTTTACGGTAAGGGTTACATTTCGAGCGTTAGGGTTAAAGGTTAGGGTTAGGTGTTGGGGTTTAGGATTAGGGGTTATAGTTTGGGGCTAAGGTTAGGGTTTAGCTCAACTATTTTTCAACCAAAAAAGGTGCAATCACGCACTCCCAATAGCTATTATTTTGCATATAACTACTTGACCTTGTCGCCTGTGTGTTTCCCGGCTGCAGCTGTAAAAAAAGCCATCACCACCGGCTCCTTATTAGAGGTGAATGAGGTTTTTTTATATCAGGTGGGACTACCAGTCCATATCCGAACGGCCTTCTTGCTCAAGTGAAAGCGCTGATGTAGAATTGCTAAGTTCGCATAAATTGAGATGAAAGCTAGAAAAGTTATTACGCTGCGGAGAATTTTAACGCTCCTTAGATAGGCCGGAATATCGCCTTAGTAAACACTGCAAAAGCATTATTGGACTGCAAATAAGTGCGGTTTTCTCTGGTCAAATACCGCATCCAGCACGTGGATTTTGAAGACGGAATGATAGAAGAAAAACGATTTAACGATTTGAATCTTGTTTTCTATAAAGAAGAAGTTGTAGAGAAATGACCTCACAACTACCAACTTAATTAATTGGCCATATTGTGTTCACTTGCGTGTGTTCCGTCCTGCCTTTTCCAAAACGGTAAATCAACAGTCCGTGGAATCTCTGAAAGCGCCACTTAGACTCAATGGGACGCGCTCCATTCATGGTCTGCCGTTAGGACAGGTCGAATCATGTAAAAATCACGTTAACAAGCCATTACATTGTAATTGTGACTCTTGACGAGTTTACAATCAAACAGTGACACTCCGTCCAAACACATAATGCAAGATTATATTTAGATGGAGGGAACTTACGTGACCTACCTCCATGACGAACGCTCGCTAAAAGAATAAAAACTGCTGAGGTTCAAAACGTAGACTTATTAGTTCCTTCCAAAAATTAATTAGCACTTTCTGTATTCTGGGCAATTCTTATGTGCCAATTTTTTAAAAAAGACGTAGTTTGTTAGTCAATATCGGAGATCGCGCAGCTGAGAATTGAACGCCGAGTTAGTTGAGCGCCGGACAATCCAAGCGTTTCAGCCTTTGTCGTCAAAATTTGCCAAAAATAGCTTAATTTATATAAGCGTCTTGGATGCGAGTGTAGATCACGAGAAGGGAATTATTCACAACTAAAACCAACACATTGGGCCGGGCAGGTGGGTGGGGATATTCAACTACAGGCCAGGAATCAACCATATTTTAATGGACACATTTCCTCAAGATCTGAGTCGAAGTTTCTCGTTTTTTGACGCATGCCATGGGTTGCTGTGGCCAGTGCGTTATGCTCTCCGTGGAGGATTTTTTTGATCAATGTCTTACCATATGATTTAAGGCTTGAGATTTTCAGACGCTCAGTGCCCATATTAATTAATGTTGGCCAGGCGATTCACCTGATATCGAAGCGTAGAATGCAATGTAGCGAATCGTCAAGTGACTTACGCACTCAAGACTTTCTCCATGTTCAAGAACACCACGGAGGTGTTCGAGGAGTTTCAACCGGATTTCTTTCTTCTATAGAAAAAGAAAAATACTGTTCGCCTTGTTTCATATACTTTGATATCTACTAAAATAAACTATTACATTTCACAAAATGAAGTTATGCTAAAAAGATGGCGAAGAGACCGAACTTCAGAGTCACCTCGCCTTTGCCTGAATTTACAGGCTCCATCAGCAGCCCGCCATCGTGGTCATCAAAAAGCATTTGGGATGCCTTACTTTTCTGCTTATCAAAAAATAATAGAAAGAAAATGTCCACCAGGACTAATGTAATTTCTGGTGCTTCAAACATATTTCCGAGTTCACAGAACAGCTTTACACAGAATTTGACATCGCAATTGCCCACTGAGCAGACATCACTTTAACACCAGCCTTGCGGAGTAAGGACCAAATGAAGACAGACATGCAGTTTGTCTATCTTTTTCGCGGATTCCCGTACAAATACACAGGCTGGGTCTCAATTGGACGCAATTTACTCAAAGGCGACCTGGTCAGTGGGATGACTGATGCTTCTAGACCATCCGGGAAACTGCTGGGGAACTCTGACTCACAGCAACAAGCCAGGAGCGGCAACAAAACAAGTTTCGAGCGGTTTGGGGGATGTACTGCAGAATACCGTTAAATCGAACGCTATATCCCTCTGCATTTCGCCCATCAAATATCATTGTGATACTAAGGAATATAGCGGCAGCCTTTTGGACTGAAATCACATCCAGCGCACCCGTTCTGAAACCTCACCAAGTATGCTCATTTTGAGGGTTTTTTCCATTATGTCTGTAAACTTTTGCTGCATTTAAAATCGACAAGAGTCTAAAGAACTGCCTTAGTGTTGGACAATGACGAAGTCCAACTCGTGATTTTATCAATATCCTAGTAACGTTTGCAATCACATTTGGGAACAATTATCCCTTCAACGGGTCTTCTTAAGCTATCCAGCGATACTGCTTTCTACTTGGGGTTTTCGAACTCACGTTCATTGTTCAGAGTAGGAATCAACTGTCGCCCAACTCGAGAAATCCGCTGTAGAGGTTAATTAGCAATCTCAGGTGCCGGAAAAGCTGGCCGTCCAGTTCGCTTCTTCGGATGTAGACAAATAGCAGATTTTCCATTCGCTGAAGGTTCAATAACACAGGAAGTTCAGACGCCACGTCGTCAATTGTAAGTTAGTCTTCTACAAATTCTGATTTAACAAATGGGACTTCATAATGAGGCAACTCGGTGAGGGGACTTCGTCTAAAAATAGTCATCCGGGTTTCTGTAATCCGAGTGGCGAGGAGAAAAGGGGAAGTGGGAGTGATGACGCATACGTAGATTTATCAGTTATTTCTGACTTATTTACCTAGACCCCAAGAAACGCGTGAACTTCTCTTCCCAAAAATGTCAATGGTTGGGAGCGGTAATAAGGACCCCCGTACTACGGGCAGACGTGCGCTAAAATCCGCACGTGTTTCCATCCGCGTGCCCCAAATTTAAACCCTGATCTAATACCAACATTTACTCTATTTGGCCCAACTCCATCGCTTACCCTAACCCCCTGGAAAAAGGCGTCATGTCACCTGTAAAACGAAATGGACTTATTCCCGTGCCGCACGGGGTCGGTTTTCCCCACCCTGTGCCGTACACGACGGTCGGCAGCCGACCTTTTGGCGTGACTGAAGAATTCTCCGATTATGCTGCATAGTAGTTAATAGTGCAACCCCACCAAAGCAATCCTTTTTAACTGGTATCACATTTCAGAAAGTCAGAAGTCATGCCACCTAGTATGTCTTTTTATTTTGTAGACGTGCTCAAATGTATGTAAGTCTTCTACAAATTCTGATCTAAGAAAAAATGAAACTGCATCAGGAGACAACTCGGTGTGGATACTTAGTCGGTCGATAGTCAGTCCGTACCTGCAATCCGTGTGGGACAGAAAAACAAGGAAAGCGGAAGGAATGACGCGTCGGCGATTAGACGCGGCCTTGCGCTAAATTTCAGAAGAGTACCTATTCTCTCACCCCACATTCAAACTTGAGCCCCAACCCAACAATATTCCTAATACTACCACTAACCCTACTAAACCGACCTCCATCACTCACCCAGTCACTTTGAAATTTAACACACGGCCAGCCGTAATATGGGTCGGTTTTTCCGACTCTACTGCCATCCTATGTTTCAAGAGGGTGCGATCTGTGGGATTTTTTACAGCTTGTGGACTACCTGACGTGTTGCCCTGGTGTGTGGGGATGGAACTTTTAATAAGACAGCCAGACGTGGCACCAGGAGGAAATTCGGCTAGATCGCAGTTGGTAGCCAGGAAGGGGGACGCGAACGGCGGTCCTAAACCTAATCCTAACCTTAACCTTAAGCCTTATCTCAAGCTTAAACGTTAGCCGTTAACCCAAACGGCAACTGTAACCCTAACCGAAATCATAAACGTAGCCGTAGCACTTAGACATATGCGTAACTGAAAAACCTAACCAGAATACTGAAACCTAATCGCACGTTCAAGCCCTAACCGTAAGCCGAAAACCTAAGCCTAAAGGCATAACCCTAACCCGACAATCGGAAACCATTAACCGGTACCCTAATCCTAACCTTAACCGTAAAACGGAAGCCAAATGGGTCAGATTGAATTATGGAACCCCACTAAATAGCCCCATTAAACAAACCCACCAGCCACCTGTAATACGGGGCTTGGCTACCAACTGCGATCTAGCCGGAAATTCCTCCGGTAGTATCTTCTCAAGTTTTATAAGTAAAAGTTGGACAGGACCATTCCGCGACTTTGCTTGTTGTATTTATTTTGTAAACGTTATAAAGGAATGGGATTAACGTTACATCTTACTGGTTCATTACGCATGACATCCTATCGCGTAGTGCTCGGACTTCCATTCTTGACTGAATCGGAATTCATCACCGCAACACAGAGGGCAGAAAAAAACAAATAAAATTCTGATACAAAGTCTCAACAGAGCGAGAAGGACTGGTTAGTGGACCGGCAAGTAAACTCGACCGTTTTGCTATTTCGCCCTTAATGATTCATTAAACTGTTAGCCTTAAGAACTCCGTCGCATAACTGCCTCGGGTAGCTAAAATTATCTGGAGATTATAAATGGGCACCCTGATCTAACACCAACATTAACTCTACTAGGCCCAACGCCATCCCTTAACCTAACCCCCTGGAACAAGCCGCAGGGTCATTTGTAATACGAGAGTGACTTATTCCCGTGCTCCACGGGGCGGTTTTCCCCACCCTGTGCCGCAAATGGCGGTCGGCAGCCGACATTGGTCAGAATATGTTGGAAAAGGAGTCGTTCGTGGTCAAAATGAGTGATTACGCTGGTTGAAAATTTAAATATCTCCATACAGTGCGGCATGAGGTATGTATTCACTCACCCGGTTTAGTCTTGTCTCACCCGTCCGTCTTCTGTTCATAACCAGCATCTGGGTTATTCTGTAGAGGGAATTCTGTTTGATGAGGTAGGCTACGAAGAGGGCGTTGAAGAAGAGGATGCAAAACCAGAGAATCCAGGCCATCAACAGGGGCAGAAGAGGCACTGGTTGTAGAACAATATCATCGTCCATTAGGATGGTATCGGAGTCTGCAAGGGATGATGATGAAAGATGGACATAGCGTTGGCGGAAACCATTTACCTAGTAAAGACGTGCCTTCAATCTGTACAGCAGGTATACTAACTCATGAAATATTAACCGAAATTCCGATTTGCGTTGTGGTTTCCAATAGAAAGCTTAAGAAGTGTTTTAAAACTAATCATTCTGCTATATAACTCTATAATACTTAGCTCGATATTTCGGCATTCAAACGAACCTATTCCCGACCGTATGCAAATACCTAACTCATAAAAATGACTACCTAAATAGCATGAGAATTTTCCATTGATTTTCGAGCCCGTTAGATTCGCAATTACATTTCGTTGACAACCTGCATAAAAATATTCATTCTTTTACGTACTTGAGAGAAAATTACGTCTTCTTACTACTTAATACTCGAAGCATGGAATACTTCGGCTTTCGAAGAGCTTCTACTTATGAGATTTATCAATACCGCGAAATGTCCGCTCACAAAACATTATATCTCTGCATTCGCTAGTGTGGCTTGTAACGTTTACAATATTGCTCAT
The DNA here is from genome assembly GCA_902702965.1 of Spirometra erinaceieuropaei. Taxonomy (NCBI): domain Eukaryota; kingdom Metazoa; phylum Platyhelminthes; class Cestoda; order Diphyllobothriidea; family Diphyllobothriidae; genus Spirometra; species Spirometra erinaceieuropaei. The sequence goes on from CACRXP010000296.1 coordinate 445,108, forward strand.
ATCCACTGCTAAATTTTATGAACCCAAAATAGTCTCCCCTCATTACCGTAGGGAAGTGTCAACTGAGGCTCCCGGTCTTCCCTTACGAACCTAAGCCGTCTATCTTTCTGCACCGTTATTAGAAACTGGATTTCTTGCAATTCCTCCATTATCAGTGTATTGCATTCATCCGCTAGTCCATGCTGCGCCGTGTAGAATCTCACTGTCTCTATACCCCACCCCCGGACAGCTCGAACCACAAATGCAATCATAAACACCCTCAACGTTGACGCTCTGACTTCTGACCCCCTGCAGCACGAATGACCACTTATTCTACCGTCTACAGTCCCAGTGAATTACCACCCCCCTGACCCGCCGACACAGGGAGCCGCAACAATTGGTCCCCACCCCAAATGCTAGCGCAGTCATGTGCCCACCCCTCTCACACATTGGTTGCCCATCTGTCAGCGTCCGTATTGTCGCGCCAACCAGTTTTGTCTGACCATTTACTCTCTCCTCTAAGGAGGGTTGGTGTCGCCAACTCTAAAGTTCACGAATAGAACTAGATCTTCCCAGACGAGCGTTCACCCTTCACCATATCATTTCAGACTGGAATCCCATCCGATCGCCAGGAGCACCGGCCGCTTCTGAGTGCTAGTTTGCAGGTGTCGTTGCACAAAATTCCAGGGAAGTGAAAGTTGAGGAGCAGAATGGACGCTGGTAGTGCAGTATCCTCGTCCTCAGGGATGGGATCGTAGTGTGGAAGGCATGTTACCAAAAGTCAGTAGACCAGAGCCGACAGTAACTTTTATCCGATAGAAAACTACTTCCAGCCTTTGGCTTTTTTGCATAAGATATCCTAGGTGCAGCGTTCCAGAGGGCATTTCTAAAACACCTGAAGTGTATGTATGGTACATATTGAGTTCTACTAAGATACATTAAAGAAACTGCTCACATTTGCTGATGATCAGGTTGATTAACTACCTTGTTCAACACTTATGGTTTAGTGCTTTTTTCATAATGCCATCAACTCTGAGAATTGTGGCTTGAATTGCACTGCAACATAGCCATTCCGTATTAAAACCAGACAACATCGTTGCCATAGTTGATTTTAGACGTAAAGGACTACTTTAAAGTGAGACAAGGTCTTGCGTTATCTACCCTCGTTTGCCTTAGTTAACATGCAAGCGTGTAAGCAGCAGTCAGTGATGCCGGCCACTGGCATTTACTAAGGAGGTTAATTTCTAAAACATGAGACGACTCAGGTATACCGTACTCTTCATCACCGTAGGCTGTGCACTCAATCTTCTGCAGTCCGACTGGAATCGAACTGCAAAATTCCGTCGTCGAGCTCAGCAGCAAGGCAGTGCTTTCCATATGCATATGGCTTCAAATTCCTGACTTTATATCGGTACTGCCACTCTAGCACTCAGAAGCAGCCGGTGCTCCTGGCGATCGGATGGGATTCCAGTCTGAAATGATATGGTGATGGGTGAAAGCTCGTCTGGAAAGATCTAGTTGTATTGGTGAATTTTCTAGTTGGTGACTCCAACCCTCCTCAGAGGAGAAAGTAAATGGTTAGACTAAACTGGTTGGCGCGACAATACGGACGCTGACAGATGGGCAACCAATGTGTGAGAGGGGTGGGCACATGACTGCGCAAGCATTTGGGGTGGGGACGAATTGTTGCGGCTCCCTGTGTCGGCGGGCCAGGGGGTGGTAATTAACTGGGACTGTAGACTGTAGAATAAGTGGTCATTCGTGCTGCAGGGGGTCAGAAGTCAGAGCGTCAGCGTTGAGGGTGTTAATGATTGCATTTGTGGTTCGAGGTGTCTGGGGGAGGGATATAGAGACAGTGCGATTCTACACGGCGCAGCATGGACTAGCGGATGAATGCAATACACTGATGATGGAGGAACTGCAAGAAATCCAATTTCCAATAACGACGAATAACGATAGAAGGCTTAGGTTCGTAAGGGAAGACCGGGAGCCTCAGTTGACACTTCTCTACGGTAATAAGGGGAGACTATATTGGGTTCATAAAATTTAGCAGTGGATATGAGCCGTATTTTAATCGCTACAAGCCACACTAGCGAATGCAGAGACATAATGTTTTATGAGCGGACATTTCACGGTATCGATAAATATCACATTTAGAAACTGTTCGAAAACCGAATCATCCCATGCTTCGAGTATTAAATTGTAAGAAAACGTAATTTTCTCTCAAGTAAGTAAAAGAATGAATATTTTTATGCAGGTTGTCAACGAAATGTAATTGCGAATCTAACGGGCTCGAAAATCAATGGAAAATTCTCATGCTATTTAGGTAGTCATTTTTATGAGTTAGGTGTTTGCATACGGCCGGGAATAGGTTCGTTTGAATGCCGAAATATCGAGCAAATTATTATAGAGTTATATAGAAGAATGATTAGTTTTAAAACACTTCTTAAGCGTTCTATTGGAAACCACAACGCAAATCGGAATTTCGGTTAATATTTCATGAGTTAGTATACCTGCTGTATAGATTGAAGGCACGCCTTTACTAGATAAATGGTTTCCGTCAACCCGATGTCCATCTTTCATCATCATCCCTTGCAGACCACGATACCATCCAAATGGACGATGATATTGTACTACCACCAGTGCCTCTGCTGCCCCTGTTGATGGCCTGGATACTCTGGTTTTGCATCCTTCTCTTCAACGCCCTCTTCGTAGCCTACCCCGTTAAACAGAAATCACTCTGCAGAATAACCCAGATGCAGGTGATGAACAGAAAACGGACAGGTGGGACAAGACTAAACCGGGTGAGTGAATACATATCTCATGTCGCACTGAACGGAGATTTTTACATTTTCAACCAGCGTAATCACTCATTTTGGCCGCGAACGACTCCTTTTCCAACATATTCTGGCCAATGTCGGCTGCCGACCGCCGTTTCCGGCACAAGGTGGGGAAAACCGACCCCGTGGAGCACGGGAATAAGTCACTCTCGTATTACAAATGACCCTGCGGCTTGTTCCAGGGGGTTAGGTTAAGGGATGGCGTTGGGCCTAGTAGAGTTAATGTTGGTGTTAGATCAGGGTGCCCATTTATAATCTCCAGATAATTTTAGCTACCCGAGGCAGTTATAAGACGGAGTTCTTAAGGCTAACAGTTTACTGAATCATCAAGGGCGAAATAGCAAAATGGTCGAGTTTACTTCCCGGTCCACTAACCAGTCCTTCTCGCTCTGTTAAGACTTTGTCTCAGAATTTTATCTGTTTTTTCTGCTCTCCGTGTTGCGTTGATGAATTTCGATTCAGTCTAAAATGGAAATCTAAGCACTACGCGATAGGATGTCATGCGTAATGAACCAGTAAGATGTAACTTTAATCACATTCCTTTATAGCTTTTGCAAAATAAATACAACAAGCAAAGTCACAGAATGGTCCGGTCCTACCTTTATTTATGAAACTTGAGAAGATACTACAGGAGGAATTTCCGGCTAGATCGCAGTTGGTAGCCAAGCCCCGTATTAGAGGTGGCTGGTGGGTTTGTTTAATGGGGCTATTTAGTGGGGTTCCATAATTCAATCTGACCCATTTGGCTTCCGTTTTACGGTTAAGGTTAGGATTAGGGTACCGGTTAATGGTTTCCGATTGAAGGGTTAGGGTCGTACTAATTGAGGCGCCCTATGTTAACTTTTGTGTCAATGACCAACAGTGTCCATTTGTAATGCCCAGGATAATTTTAGCTACCCGAAGCAGCTACGTAACGGAGTTCTTAAGGCCAACAGTTTCATGAATTATCCAGGGCAAAATGGCAAAATAGTCTAGTTAACTTACCGGTCCACTGATCAGCCCCTCTCGCTCTGTTGAGACTTTGAGACTTTCATCTGTGTTTTCTGCCTTCCATGCTGAGTTGATGAATTTCGATTAAGTCGTTTGTGAAAATAATAATAATTTTTATGGAAGACCTGTCGCGGTCCCATCAAATCTAAGCACTCGCGATAGGATGTCATGGGTAATGAACCAGTGAGAAGTAGATTTAATCCCATTTTTCAGAGTTTACCAAATTATGCAAAAAGATAAGTCACTGAATGGTCTTGTCAAACTTTTATCTATGAATCTTGACAAGATACTACCGGAGAAATTGCGTCCTGGTGCCATATCTGGCTGTCTTATCAAGCGTTCCATGCCCACGCATCAAACCAAAGCTTCAGATGGTCCACAACTTGTAAACAATTCGACAGATTGCACACCCTTCGGACATAGGATGGCATTGGAGTCGGAAAAACCGACCCATATTACGGGCAGCCTTGTGCTTAATCCCAAAGCACCAGGGCAAGTGATGGCGGTCGGCTCAGGTTTGGAGAATGGGACTCAAGTTTGAATTTGAGGTGCGGGAATAGGTACTCTTCTGAAATTTACTGCAAGGCCCCCCGTCCTCATCCCAGTGTCTACTCGTCGGCGCATCATCCCTTCCGCTCTCCTTTTTTTCTCGGCCCTACACGAGTTGCAGGGATCGACTGGCTATCGACCAACTAAGTATCCACACCGAGTTGACTCTTTATGCAATTTTTATTATTTCTTAAATCAGAATTTGCAGAAGACTAACATACATTTGACAACCTCTGCAAACTAAAAAAGATATACTGGGTTACAGGACATATGACATTCTGAAATGTGATACCAGTTAAAAAGGATTGCTTTTTTGGGATTGCACTATTAACTACTATGCAGCGTAATCTCAGCATGCTTCAGTCACGTCAAAATATCAGCTGCTAACCGTCGTTTACGCCGCAGGTCGGTATAAGGGTCAGAAATACCGACCCTGTGCAGCACTGGAATAAGTCCATCTCGTATTACAGGTGACCTTTCATTAATCCCAAGGGGTTAGGTTAAGGGCATAGTCGAGTTAACGTTGGAGTTAGATTAGGGCTTAAATTAAGGGCACGCGAATGGGAAATGGTGGGATGTCAACACATGTCCGCCCGTAGTACGAGGTTCTTATATCCGCTTCCAACCCTTGACTCTTTTGGGAAGACAATTTCATGAATTTGTTGGGGTCTAGGTAAATAAGCCAGAAATAACTGATAAATCTACATATGCGTCATCACTCCCACTTCCGCTTTTCTCCTCGCCACTCGGATTACAGAAACCCGGCTGACTATTTTTAGACGAAGTCCCCTCACCGAGTTGCCTCATTATGTAGTCCCATTTGTTTAATCAGAATTTGTAGAAGACTAACTTACAATTGACAACGTGAAGTCTGAACTTCCTGTGTTATTGAACCTTCAGCGAATGGAAAATCTGCCATTTGTCTACATCCAAAGAAGCGAATTGGACGGCCATCTCTTCCGGCGCCTGAGATTGCTAATTGACGTCTACAGCGGACTTCTCGAGTTGGGTGACAGTTGGTTCCTACTCTGGACAATGAACGCGAGTTCGAAAACCTCAAGTAGAAATCAGTATCGCTGGATAACTTAAGAAGACCCGTTGAAGGGACAATCGTTCCCAACTGTGATTACAAACGTTACTAGGATTTTGATAAAATCACGAGTTGGAGTTCGTCATTGTCTAACACTCAGGCAGATCTTTAGACTCTTGTCGATTTGAAATGCAGCAAATGTTTACAGACATAATAGAGAAAAACCCTCAAAGTGAGCATAATTGGTGAGGTTTCAGAACGGGTGCACTGGATAGGATTTCGGTCCAAGAGGCTGCCGCTATATTCCTTAGTATCACAATGATATTTGATGGACGAAATGTAGAGGAATATAGCGTTCGATTTAACGGTATTCTGCAGTACATCCCCCAAACCGCTCGAAACTTGTTTTGTTGCCGCTCCTGGCTTGTTGCTGTGAGTCAGAGTTCCCCAGCAGTTTCCCGGATGGTCTAGAAGCATCAGTCATCCCACTGACCAGCCTGTGCATTTGTACGGGAATTCGCGAAAAGAGCCTGATAGACAAACTGCATGCCTGTCTTCATTTGGTCCTTGCTCCGCAAGGCTGGTGTTAAAGTGATGTCTGGTCAGTGGGCAATTGCGATGCCAAATTCTGTGTGAAGCTGATCTGTGAACTCGGAAATATGTTTGAAGCACCAGAAATTACATTAGTCCTGGTGGACATTTTCTTTCTATTATTTTCTGATAAGCAGAAAAGTAAGGCATCACAAATGCTTTTTGATGACCACGATGGCGGGCTGCTGATGGAGCCTGTAAATTCAGGCAAAGGCGAGGTGACTCTGAAGTTCCATCTCTTCGCCATATTTTTAGCATAACTTCATTTTGTTAAATGTAATAGTTTATTTTAGTAGATATCAAAGTATATGAAACAAGGCGAACAGTATTTTCCTTTTTCTATAGAAGAAAAAAATCCGGTTGAAACTCCTCGAACACCTCCTTCTTAGCCTCAGACGCAGTCCCATTTGTTTAATCAGAATTTGAGGAAGACCAACTTACATTTGGCAACATGACGTCTGATCTTCCTGTGTTATTGAACCTTCAGCGAATGGAAAATCTGCCATTTGTCTACATCCAAAGATGCGAACTGGACGGCCAACTCTTCCGGCGCTCGAGATTTCTCATTGATCTCTAAAGCGGATTTCTCGAGTTGGGTGAAAGCTAGTTTCTACTCTTGACAATGAACGTGAGTTCGAAAACCTCAAGTAGAAAGCAGTATCGCTGGATAGTTTACAAAGACCCGTTGATTGGACTATCGCTCCTTACTGCGACTGCAAATGTTTCTAAAATATTGGTAAAATCACGAGTAGGAGTTCGTCATTGTCCATCACTTGGGCAGTTCTTTAGACTCTTGACGATATTAAATGCAGCACAATGTTATAGACATAATGGACAAAAACTCATCAAAACGAGCATAATTGGTGAGGCTTGAGGACGGGCGCGCTGGATGTGATTTCGGTCCTTAGTATCATAATGATATTTGATGGGCGACAGACACAGCGATATGACGTTTGATTTGACGATATTCTGCAGTACATCACCCGAAAAGCCCGGAACTTGTTTTTTTTGTCACCTCTGGCGTGTTGCCGCAAGTCGGAGTTCCTCACCAGTTTCCCGGATGGTTTAAAAACATCAGTCAGCCCACTGGCCAGGTAGCCTTTGACCGCGCTATTCGTAAGTACGGGAATCCATGAAAAACGGTCTGCAAAACCAACTGCATGCCTGTCTTCATTTGGTCCTTGCTCCGCAAGGCTGGTGTTAAAGTGATGTCTGGTCAGTGGGCAATTGCGATGCCGAATTCTGTGTGAAGCTGTTCTGTGAACTCGGAAATATGTTTGAAGCACGAGAAATTACATCAGTTCTGGTGGACATTTTCTTTCTATTATTTCTTGATACGCAGAAAAGTAAGGCATCCCAAATGCTTTTTGATGACCACAATGGCGGGCTGTTGATGGAGCCTGTAAATTCAAGCAAACGCGAGGTGACCCTGAAGGTCGACCTCTCCGCCATCTTTTTTAAAGCTTCATATTGTAAAATCTAATGCTTTATTTTAGAAGATGTCAAAGTACATGAAACGAGACCAAGATTATCTTCCTTTTCGATGGAAGAAAGAAATCCGTTTGAAACTACTGAAACACCTCCGTGATTTTCTTGAACATGGAGAGAGACTTGAGCGACGTAACTCACTTAACTATTCGCTACATTGCATTCTACGCTTGGATATCAGGTGAATTGCCTGAACAATGAGCGCCTGATAATCTTAATCCTTGAATAATACGGTAAGGCAATGATTTAAAAAATCCTCCACAGAGGGCATAAGGCACTGTCCGCAACAACTCATGGCATGCGTCTATAAACGAGAAGTGTCGATCTAGATCTTAAGGAAATGTGTGCATTAAAATATCGTTGATTCCCGGCCTGTAGTTGAAAAGCCCCACCAACTCCCCCGGCCCAATCGGCTGGTTTTTAATGTGAATAATTCCTTTCTCGTGATCTGCGCTTGCATCCAAGACGTTTATATGAATTAAGCTATTTTTGGCAAAATTTTGACGAAAAAGGCGGGACTGCCTGGCGCTCAACTAACTCGGGGTTCAATTTGCGGGTACACAATCTCTCATAATGCATAACAAAGTACGTCTTTTTTAAAAAAGATGCGCACCAGAATCGCCCGGAATTTATTGACCGTTCATTAATTTTCGGAAGGAACTAATAAGTCTACGTTTTGAATCTCAGTAGTTTTTCCTCTTTTAGCGAGCGTTCGCGTTGGAGGAAGGTCACGTAAGTTCCTTCCGTTTAAATATAATCATGTATGATGCGTTTGGATGGAGTGCCATTGTTTGATTGTAAACCCGTTAAAAGTCGCAATTACAAATTAATGGCCTGCTGAAGTGATGTTAACATGATTTGATTTGTCCTAACTGTAGGGCGAGAATGAGAATTTTCACATTACCTTGAAGCTAAAGGTCCATGGGCCACGGAGGTGGCTGCAGATGGTTACTACTCACGAGTGTAGATGTATTCACAGAAAAAGGGAGAGAAACCCCAAATGCTATTCCTGTCTTATCTGCCCTTACCGATTTCAACACCGCGGCGCAGGTCTGCAATCAGGATAGATCAATGTCCATATGATAAACGTTTGCGAGTTCGAGTGGCGGAACTGCTGATCGACATCAACTGACTGGAGTCTGAACCTTGAGAGTGTACTTTTGAGTTGTGTTATCACTGTCTCCAATGACAAATAAGCCGAAAAAGGTCATTTTAGTGTTCCTTTTGTCAACTATGAGAAGTAATACACCTAACCTTCCCACGCATTCTAGGAGTAAGTAAAGCAGCATTCGTATCGCACGTAAATGTCTGTTTGTAATGGATTAATTAAATTTCGGTGACAGTGATTCCGATAGTAATACCTCTACTTAATACTAATAGTCAAATCTTAGCATCATTTGTTCTTTTTTCCAGGCTACGTTCTCTCCACATATTTGAAGACAGACAATATCTACTCTCCAACTAGGCAGCACAAAAAGCTTGTTCCGATCAATGTTGCATCTCGAGCCTCAGTGAAGAAGTAGATACGGTGGAGACTCTCAAGTACTGTGGTAACAGTATCAGTCTGTTCTTTTCACTGAACGGTTCTCAGCCTGTCATGGCGTTCTTAATGTAGCAATAAACACTCGATGGTTCATTTGAATTATTTTTACTGCCGTGCGTGACCGGGGTTTTATTATCTACGGTAAGATTGACAGAAAAAATAAAAAAATGTCATAAACGATAGAACTATTAGTAATAGTAGTAGTAGTAGTAGTAGTAGTAGTAGTAGTAGTAGTAGTAGTAGTAGTAGTAGTAGTAATATCTATAGGTCCAATCATGTGATGTATTGAATTATTTTATATCAATCACACTCAGGCCTTGTGTCGGGAATAATTGGCAGCTCGAAAGTCGTTTCCGGCGATATCTTCTGAACCTCTCCTGAGCTCGAGCTCAGGACGGAGTCAAAAAGACCGGGAGCGGGTGGCCAACACGGCGTGAATCCGAGCATATGCGTACCACGACGCAACCTGGCCTGTATTAAAACTATACAAATATTACGACGACAGTTTGATTCTCAGTTTGTGTATTCCGGTCTCTTTACATGCATTATAACGTGCCGAATATGGCAGTACGTAAGCGCAATAAGCTGAAGTCCACTAAGCGATATGCCCGAAGACTCGACGCAAGGAGCGGAGAGACTTTATAGCAATTAGTTAAAGATGAAGTGGGTGGCTAACAGTATCCAGAATTCGATCAGTGCATTCCTTCATAGTTGTGATGAGTCAATTCAGTTCATTTTTATTGAGGAAATGTAGGTCTTCGCCTTTAAACCCCCGACTTGTTTACAGGCAACTGAAAAATCTCAAAAACTGGAAAAGTTATCATAAAGGCAACAAATAATCGGAAAAATAATCGGAAACTCTGTACAGACAGACGGACTGTCTAGATTGTTAGTGGCACGAGCAGTAGTACAGCGGTCGTTTTGAGTGCAGGGAAATAAATAATACACCCAGTGACAAAAGTTGCATAGATGCATGTCAGTACGCGTTGGCGATGGGCTGGTGACAATAAGAAATTCAATTTAAACGTTGCTGAAATATAGCAGTAGTATTGTAACAACGGGATATGTCAGGGTTGCAGAGGTCGGTGGTAAGTTAGTGGTCGTTGTAATACAAATTCAGTTTCTTCTTAAAGACCTCGACGGAAGCAGACACTAAGACAACCGGAGGCAGGGCGTTCCAATCTTTACGCACACAGTTCGAAAAGAAGAACTTCCGTGTTTCCAGTCTGGCCCCGGTCACACGTAGTTTGAATGGATGACCTCGTAGGTTTGCGGTGGTTGCTAACTCGCAGAAGTCCCCGGTACGAGGCTGCAGTCCTGACCGCGTAGGGTTTGTATCAGGTCACCTCTTAACTGCCTGTAACTCAAGGGAAAGAGATTAAGGGTAGTTAACCGTTTTGCATACGATAGTAAACCACGTCATGCCACCCGTTTATTTGCACGCCACTAAACCCTTTTGATGATGCTGAGGTCCTTCGCGGTCCAGGGTCTTCGAACTTGGATTGCGAAATCCAATCGTGGCTGCACAAACGTTCGAAGACTGAAGCGAAGTAATCTTCACCAAGGGCAGAAAAAGCCAGCTTGACAAGGGGGAGAACTGAAATTGCCGACTTGGCTATCTGCGTACAGTGCAGCGAGGTTTTGAGCGAAGACGTAGTGCATATTCCCAAGTCCTTCTGCGAGTTCGGTTCTTGCAGTGGTGATGTAGTAAGATAATGTTCTCACTGATGTGAGGCGCATAGTCGGTAACGTTGGCTGGCGGTTGATGCTTAACCACCGTCTTCTCCGTGTTGACGATGAAGTTGAAGTTGTTGAAGGCAGCGGCGAAGAAGAGATCGTGGACGGTATTTGTGGATAAGCGCGACTGGAAGTTCATCCGTCTCTAATTGAGGATTTGGCTATCCATCTTGTAGGCGGAACTCTCTTTGGCAAAACCGTTTCCTCGAAGATCGCTTTAGTCCGGATTTTTCATAAAATTCTAGTTGCGGCTGAGGATATTTCCAAAACGGCATTGCCAATCCCTTTTGGCTTATTTGAATTTTTCGTATGCTATTTGGTCTCCGATATGCCTCACAGACTTTCCAACGTTTCATTGACCGTGTGTTATGCTTATGCCGTTGATGTCTCGGTCGCCGGTTTGGATGCCGATGAACATCTTCAACACTCCCCAACAACGTCTGCCACAGTCTTTTATGCCTTTGGCTTTAACTTTCAATAAATTATCCAAAGCTGAAACCCGCGACAGAACATGCGGACGTTAAGTTCCTGCCGTTTATCTTGCCGTTAGGCACATCCAGCATTGGCTGGAAAGTCGAGAGTTCACAATTTTCACAAATCATAAGCCACTCACCTTTACTCTACATTCCCTTTCTGACAAACCAAACCCCTGGGAGATCCGTCACCTGGACTACATTTTGCAGTTTACTTCAGACATCCGCCATATCGACAGGTCACTGAATGAGGCAGTTGACGCACTGTCCAGGCCATCTACCGCTCACTTCCAGCTTTCACCCGAAGCAGCCTCTCCGAAATGGCCTCTAAACAACGTTGCGTTGGTTCACACGGTAGTGAGGATGTTTCCGGACTCCAAATTTAAGGGCTACCAATGACAAAAAGCAACGGTAATATTCTATGCGACGTATGCAACCCAGCTCATCTTCTGCTTGTGCTACCACCCCGTCGCCGCAAAATTTTCTCCCCCCCTCCCCTGTACAATCTGTATAGCCCTGGGAGCCGAGCTGCCGACAAGCTGGTTTCTGACCGCTTTCTCTGGCCTGGGATGTACGTTGACCTCAAAGCATGGACACGAGCAAGGTCCAGTGGCAGAACAAGTGCCCCATCAGCACCTTTTCCGGCCCTGGTGCAAGGCTCAGCCACGTTCACCTGGGCATTGTAGGCCCCCTGCCTCTGTTCAAGAGTTATTCCTATCTGCTCACCTGTGTGGATCGGCTTACCCGGTGACTTGAGACTATCCCCCGGTCTGACTAAGCTGCTCCAACTGTGTAAAGGCTTTCCTCAGTCTTTGGGTTACCATCTTTTGTTCACCCTCCATTATCACCACTGACCGCGGTACTCACCCGGAATCGAACGTCTTCCAGTCTGATAAGAAGAAAAAGTGATTGCCGGAACACGAGATTTATTCGTCTGACGTTTCGGATTCTCGCTGGAACACATCATCAGAGTCAGCGGCAGAAGCGGGTTTACTCTCTTCATTCCTATTTAGGCGGTACCCGCACCCCGACTTTAGCCTTTCACCCGGCTGCCAACTGAATGATAAGGCGCTTTCACCGCCACTTAAGAACCTCCTCACGCGCCGAGGATGATCCGGAGAATCGGACAGATCGTCTTCCCTTGATCATCTTGGACGCCCATTTCGCTCTCAAGCCGGACCTTGACTGTGCCTTAGCCGATTTGGTCTTCAGTGGCACAGTCCGGCTTTCGTTTAGAGTCTTGCGAAATTATCGTGGCGCGGTCGAGGATCCCAACAACCTCCTGCACCGCCTCCAATAGTTTGTGCGGACACTTTCTCCGGTTCCGCCCAGGTCCTCTGTCTGTCCTTCTAATCTCAAGAAGGACTTGGCAACGTGCTCACACGTCTTTCTTCAATGTGACTGGGCTCGTTGGCCTCTAGAACAGCCTTATGGCGACCCATTTGGGGTCCCCTCTAGGGAGACAAGGACCTTCTGCATGCAACGCACCAATTGTTTGGGATGTCGTAAGTGTGAACCGCCACAAAGCACCTAACCCATTTGTTCCGTCAGACGAGCCCCGTGTTCCCCTACCCTCTGCTTCCCGACCTCCTTCGTCCTCTTTTCCGCTATCCCGTGTTGTCTCTTTCCCCAACCTTACCCGTTACCTCCCACTGCCACCTCTAACTCCAAAATGTCCGCCAGAGAACTTATCTAATCTTCTACGGTTTCTGTATATATCCATCGCAGTGGTCGTCACGTTCACTTTCCTGATCTTTTGGTCACCTACTTCGGCGTCATTTCCACTGCCCTCCGGTCTCGGAGGGGGTACTGTGCCGAGGCGCCAGACTATCTTGCATTTATCTACCTATTCACCCTTTGTGAACTTGCTGTTTGTTTATCTGAATGGGAGGAACTTGGCTCAGCGCGACGCGCGTGGCATGCGTTGGACTATCAGGTGGTTTGACATTTAATCATAAATTTTTTCATTACTCCTGTCTTCTCCTGCTATCCATAGTCTGGGACCGGTGATCGTGTCCGTCGCGTTTGCAACAGGTCCTGTTGCGGGAACAGCGCTGGCTTTCTGGGTTAAGTTCTTGTTCGAGATGGCCATTGGGACGGTTGAGGAGGATGCGAGCGAAGATCTTGGTGGCGATGCTGGGCAGCGAAACTCCTTTCTGGTTAGTACGGGCTTGCCGGCACCCTTCCCGTTTGTCGATATGAACGATTTTTGCATCCTTTAAGTCCCGAGGAACTTGTCCTCTGGCCAAATCTCCTAAAATAGCGTTGCAAGCTGATCAGTGGGCTGGGGTCTACCACCCTTGTAGACTTCGAACGGAATCGCATCAAATCCCGCTGGACATTTTGTGTACGGCGCAGATTACTTCTAAGAGAGGAAGTGGCGGCTCTAGGTCGTCATTCGTTTCAACGGTCAGTAGAGACGTCGGAGACTACAGAGGGTGGTTCAGTAGGCTCCTAAAGTTTCCTGTCCAACTCTTTAGAATCGGTGATTCCTCCTTCAGAAGCGTTGTCCCATCGGACTTGAGAATTGACGCGGCTCTTTTATTCGCGAGGCTGTTGATTGTCTTGTGTGATTAGAGATTTTTGAGCTCATTGAGGTCGGCATTTAACTGGATCACCCCAGCCTTGCGGTTCATCCAAGCGCCTTGCATCTCTCTCAGTCGGTTCTGCACTACGCGACGACAGCGGCAGAAGGCGGCTTATTTGCAGCAGCCAGATAATTCGCGTACGCTTTTTACAGCCTATGCTTTTCGGCAAACAGAAGGCTGATGTCGACGTCGTTGTCATTGGGCCAGGCCTGATGTTGGCGACATGCGCAACCCAGGACGTTCCAAGCAGCCCAGTTGATAGCAGTCCGCAGTTGACTCAACCGAGTCTCTACGCTGACTTTGTCGTCCGGGTTCGGCAGTTCCTCCAAGCGTTGGGCTAAGTGATTGCTGAAATGCAAACGGGAGTGGACAAGTTCAGTATGACTGTATTTACATTACCGCATGCTTTTGGCTGCTGTGGCTTTGGAAGCAGAGCATCATATTGGAGATGAGGACGCGGTGTTCCGTCCGACCATGGGCGTCGCAGATCGTCTTGGTTACCACCATGTCCTGTCGATCTCGGTTCTGGACAACAATGTAGTCCAGCAGCTGCCAGCGCCTCTATCGGGGATGCTACCAGGTAGATTTATTCCGCATTGACAGGTGGAAGAATATGTTAATCAGCAGAAGGTGGTTTCTGCGCAAGTTTTATAGCAGAGGGAGACCATTTTTGTTGCAGCCGGCGATTTTTTGCGGACCCAGCATTCCCCACCCGGCAGCAGAATCTGTTTCGACGCGGGCACTAAAGCCACCAAGGACAACCAGCATGCCCGCCTTCAGTACAGTCGCTTTGAGGGCGTCCAGATCTTCGTAGAACTTAGTCCTCTCCTGGTCCTAGATACTGACGATGGTGGCGAATATTCCTCCCCGGAGAGGCAAGCAGAGGCATCCTTTTCGCAGTGAACGCTCTCCAAACATTTCTGAAGTATAAACCTAGATCTGGGAGACTTGTCTGACTTAAGTTGACTGACAATTCGTCTTCATTCATCGACGAAAAAGGCAACAGATCCAGTGATGACTGTAGCTTGACCCATTTCGCTCCGGATTGTTTTCGGGGGATTAGAAGAACTGGGACAGTTGTAATGTCTGAAAGCGTCGAGACAAAACGTTTCCGACGAAATCCTTGAGACTTGCAAACTCGGCTCTGTGATACCTCTTGCTTCAGAGAAAGATAAAAAAAACCTTGAAATATGCGATGGCTTCTTCTGTCAGCCGAGGATTGAAGGAAGCTCCAGCAGTTCATACCTGAGTATGGCATGTTTTCCGCTGCTCCTCATAGTCAACAGCCCTTGTATCTCCTTGATGCTCCTCATGTTGTCTTATTCATCTCTGCAGCTCAAGAACATGTTCCTATTGTTGCTTTAGGACAATGGACGTCAACTAGATGCTCCATAATTCGTTGAAGGTACGACTGGACATATTCGACATCGTTCGTATCAATTAATTAATTGTCCTCCAATGGAGTGCGCCTCATTGAGTCTAAGTGGCGCTTTCAGATCTTTCACGGACTGATGATTTACCGTTGTGGAAAAGGCAGGACGGAACACACGCAAGTGAACACAATATGTCTAATTAATTAAGTTGGTAGTTGTGAGGTCATTTCTCTACAACTTCTACTTTATAGAAAACAAGATTCAAAAAGTTAAATCGTTTTTCTTCTATCATTCCGTTTTCAAAATCCACGTGCTGGATGAGGTATTTGACCAGAGAAAACCGCACTTATTTGCAGTCCAATGATGCTTTTGCATTGTTTACTAAGGCGATATTCCGACCTATCTTAGGAGCGTTAAAATCCTCCGCAGCGTAATAACTTTTCTAGCTTTCATCTCAATTTATGCGAGCTTAGAAATTCTACATCAGCGCTTTCACCTGAGCAAGAAAGCCGTTCGGATATGGACTGGTAGTCCCACCTGATATAAAAAAACCTCATTCACCTCTAATACGAAGCCGGTGGCGATGGCTTTTTTTACAGCTGGAGCCGGGAAACACACAGGCGACAAGGTGAAGTATGCAAAATAACAGCTATTGGGAGTGCGTGATTGTACCTTTAATGGTTGAAAAATACTTGAGCTAAACCCTAACCCTAGCCCCAAACTATAATCCCTAGTCCTAAACCCCAACACCTAACACTAAACTTTAACCCTAACCCCTAATTATACCCTTACCGTAACCCCTAACCATAATCCCTAACCCTAACTCCTGACCCTAGCCCTTAACCCCAACCTTAGCAGTATTGTATCCATCTTATAGGGCTACCAAACCACATCTTAACCGAAGACCGATAGAAAACGCATAGGCTTAGAAACCACGACCGTCTGATTTTAATCCAGTATGACGTAATTTAATGGGTCTGGATATTTCTCGCAAACAGTAGGAAATTTCGGTGTTTATTGTAATTCCTCTTCCTTCGCCTATGCCTTGAAATCCATCACGACGTAGTATTTGCTAGTCGCCAATACCGATCTTC
Organism: Spirometra erinaceieuropaei; assembly: GCA_902702965.1. Classification (NCBI taxonomy): domain Eukaryota; kingdom Metazoa; phylum Platyhelminthes; class Cestoda; order Diphyllobothriidea; family Diphyllobothriidae; genus Spirometra; species Spirometra erinaceieuropaei. The sequence goes on from CACRXP010000296.1 coordinate 461,383, forward strand.
ATTATATTTTTCAACAGCTAACCAGGCATCTATACATGCAATTACGTGAGATGTCTGCCAAACGTCCACCAATTTAACTTACGTACCTCGTCGAACGCACCCTGGCATCTAGCGAAGTAGACTTCTAAACAGCTAACATTATTGCTGTTACAGCCTCCCAGTTGAGTAGTTTTTTGCTAACTTGGCTGTCAGCATGACTGCCTTCAGTCAAAGCAATCTTCGTTTGACCTCAAATATGCGGTCAGCATCTCGTTCTAAGTTCTTTGTGGCCGCTAGGCCTTGGCGTTTCCAATACCCTTATCAGTTGTCTCATTTCATTTTTGATTGAATAGCCACTTGAAAAGGAGACGACATGCGTAACCCACAGATGTGGTCTTATTTGAATCAGGATCTGTGTTTGTGCTTCGGTTTCTACGACGACTTTGACGGCCGTGATCCCAGTTTGGACCAGACGCTGAGTTTTTCCTATGCAATATGGTTTTTGAATGCTGTCTGAGACAGTGTCCCTTAGAAAAGTTCTAGCATATTCTTAATGAAGAACTACATCATGCTTCGCTTTCTCTCGGAGAAATGTTCACCGTGACTCTGATAATCCTTATGTTACTATTCTCTGCTTGCGAGCGGACGGAACGCTTGCTTCGGTCGCACCCCGGTTTCCAATTAATTTAGCATTAGATTTCAGTTCTAATTTTAACTAGCCCCTGACGAACTGGCTACAGGGCGTGTGGTTGCCAAATCCGTGAATGATTTTGTCCTCTTCGTGCAGATAGTATTTTCTACCTGCCATCGTCTCTGGCGATGGGTTCGATCAGGGATCTAAAAGGTCAGGCGAAGCGACCGTGTCTCCTTCCTCACGACTGATTCAGTGTACGTTTCAGTGAATGTCTTCAATTTTTATATTTCGCCTTAGTTGTCCCTCAAACGGAGCGCCGATGCCTATTTCATGCGGCACAACTTTAGGCATACGTAAGTCTTGTCTTAGGCCCCTGCCAGTCGCTGCCTGCCGGTTCATGCGCAAGCGGTCTCAGCAGGCCCTGGTCTTGTCGACTGCAGAGAAGTAGACGAATTTGTTGCATCAACGTTAGTCCACCAGACTTTAGACCTTATCCCTGACAATTCTGGACTTTTTTCTAACGACTTTGTTCTCCGTTTCTTCTCATCTCGCAATTGGATATGGTCTTACTTTCTTTAGCACGTGCGTCTCCTTATTGTCCAGCAGTTTCTAAGCTTTGTGTATAAACATGAGGGAATTAAACCATGTTGAGCATAATCAGCCTCGTTATTATTTCTGCTAGGAGATCGTGTCTTCCGCCTTAGCTTCTAACTTGCATGGCGAGATCTACATAATCCTCACATGGCGCATGCCCAATGCTAGTCTCTCGTCTTTTCGAGCTTTTTGTTGAAGTTCCAGTACGCTCGTCGACAAATCTCTTTTTCTCCCTGCAGAGTTCGATCACATGCGCCTAAGTTGCCCGTGCTTCTCGTGGCCGTAAAAGACTTCATAAATATCTAAGACTACACTGTAATCCTCGTACATAAATAAGGGCAAACTTAAAAATCAAACTTTATCGCAACACCTCCTTACACTATTTTAGCAGTAAGTATCCGACGTGATTTCAAGGAGAGAAAATGACTAATTAAGCTTATCATTCCTCCAGGAATAACTTCCGGAATTGGTAGAATCCGCACAACAGAGGAATTAAAAAACCAATAAGTACCATCCCGCGTCCGATCAGATATTTCTGATGATCGGATAATATGCGATCTACCAACAGATTATTTCAAAACAAGGTGCTTCCTACGCCAAAGTAGTAAACAGGGTTTCAAGAGCTCGAGAAACCTGAAATGTAATACCGCCAGAAGATGATGCCAGTCACCGACATACTGGACATCACTTGCTTCCTCAGTAACCCCGACAATCTGAACTAAGTATAAGTATAATGGAGCGGTCAGATTGTGCAGATTGGTGACGAGCGCCTTCATAGGCGACTATTCCACGGCGTCGCATCCATGGGTATCGCTACAAGAAAATCTTGAAGACCTCACTAAGGCACGCGTAAATCAAT
>CACRXP010000296.1:471247-483519 GCA_902702965.1 Spirometra erinaceieuropaei
TTGACAGTTAGTGTTCAGGAGTGTCGTCGGTGTTAGTTGTCGGTGTAGGTGGCGAAGCAGAGTTGGATGGGGAGATATCAGATGGTGTCGTCCAGATGCTGCAGTCGATTCGAAGATGTCCAATAAGATACTGGAAATAACTTGCTTCTCCCGTAACCTTGACAATCCAAGCGAAATATAAACTCGATGAAGCGGTCACATTGTGAAGATTGGTGACGAGCGCCTTCATAGGCGACTATTCTACGGTGTCATATCCACGGGTATCGCTACAAGGAAATCTTGAGGACCTCACTCAGGCACGCATGAATCAACTCGGACAAATGAGGCAACCTCAATCAGGATCGATAGGCATTTGCGTGATGTCAAAAGCCGGGAGCGATCATCGTTGGAGCCAAACGAATAGCCGCTGCCTAGGCAAAGAGAGAGTCCCCAAAGACCCAAATGCTACAGACCTTTGTGTCCACACTGTCAACAGATAAGTCTCGCTGGAAGTCTACGGATCCGGTTCACTGCCAACACGAGCATCCTGGATCTCTTCTCGCAACACGCCACCACTGGCAACACCACTCAAATCGCACTTACTCATTTGCGAACCCACCACACTGAGACCGGTGAATTACTGCTTAGAAGCGTGGTATACACCCGTCATACAGGTCTCATCTGCTTGGACTGTCCCGAGACCTTCCGACATCGTGTGGTCCCTATTCGTCATACACGCTTGCATGACAACGGAATTCACCAAAACGTCATACCAAGAAACATACCTTGCACAACTACTAGCTATTCTGCCACCGACATCCTCCCGGTTAGTTGAAACGCCTTACAGTGCATTAAACGCATTCATATTCTCTTTAAACTGTCACCACACAGCTACATCACACACTGGCCTGGTTGAACTCAAGGGGACCTATCACGCTGGGGCTCACGTACCAGTGCAGTCAATCCCAATATGCACTCGCCGCACCCGCTTCAAATGCCTGGACTATTAATGACCATTCGGCCATCGCATGGGCTCATTCGACTACGTACACGCCCACATGAATCTTTGATAAAGCGCAATCTAGAACCCATAATCACGCCCTACGCAACCGGTCCACTCACGCAACACTAGCCTACGCATGAATCTTTTCCACACCACCTGCCGCCACTCGTAACAATCATATTGCTTTCTGACAGCAGCCATGTGATTCTTTTCTTTGTGGCTGTCCTGACCGGCGCAACTGGCTCCGATGAATTAAGCAAGTCTGCCAAGAACCTCCATTAATATCGCGAGATTCTTTATCAGTGATGCCGCAAAACGTCAGTGATTGCGAAATTAAGCTGTTAGGACACCACTTGTTTAGGAGAGACAAAAAATACCAACAGGTTAAACCTGCAGTCATGCATTTAAAGAAGACCAATGAGATTTTTGAGGCCTCGGTGGTCAGTTAGCTGGCTGTAACGACGCAGAAGTCACAGTCCATTTGGACCGTGATTTATCATCCAATTACCGAGGACGGATACCGACACCGATACCTGCCTGCTGGCGAACGCAAAGGAAGTCGACAGTCGACCAGATATTGTTCTCCTGAATGAGATCAGTGAAGCCGGTATTCAGTGAAGCAGTATGCAGGCGAGGTGCTTGAAGTTTGCCTTCGATCACCGTCTTCTAATGACAACACATGAAGCCATCCTCACACAAGATGTCCTAGTTACAACAGAATTGGGCGGAGGGTATCAGGCTAATTATGCAAATTTCGTCATTACAAAACGATCCTGACAGGGAAGACGGGGTTTACTGCCTATCAAGGAATCGAGTCCTGGAACGTCTACTTCATGGTCAATAACTTCCATCTCAGCTGCTTACGCAGAATACTAAAGCTGAAATGACAAGACCGGATCCCCGACACGGAAGGCCCAGAATGTATTGGAATCCTAGGCATTCGCGTTATGTCAAGGCGACTACAATTTCGCTGGGTGATGTCGTCATGGCTACTTGTTGAAAAAGAGGACATTTAAAAGAACGCCCTGAAACGACTGTAGATCAACCCGAAGACCCGGCAGAATCTCGCCTAAATCAGGACGACATGCAGAAAAGAAGTGCAAACCGTTACAGTTATCTACGAAGCAAGTCGGGCTGCCGCCGCCAAAACCAAAGGGGAGGCTTACAAATCACATGTGCCCCGACTCCTGAATGCCAACAGCCAGTCGTTTCCTACATGTCCGCGCTGTCAACACATATTCCGCGCGTGAATCGGTCTTGTAGGTCACCTTCGGACGCGATCCCTCAATAACTCGACGACGTCAACTCCTCCTACTCTCGCACCTGCAGAAGACCCCTCGCCGACCTCCATTCCAGCCTTTGATGATGTCCACAGTTCCATCATCCGTTACCATCACCATTAGCCCCCTCACCCCAGCGACGTGAACTCGGTTCAAATCTGTTCTCATTACGGTCACGCATCCACCTCACACACCGGCCTGCTCGGTCAGCCGCTAATCCATCGCACAGAGACTGGCGCGCCAGTTCCTGGAGCACCAACATACACCAAACTCATTTGCTCCCACTGCCCGCATGGCCTCGCCATTCAGCCGCCGCGTAGGCCTACTACTTCATACGCGGTGGACACCTGCGGTGACAACAGCCGGCTACGTCACACCATCACGCCTCTACCCACGGACACCTGCAACACACATCAACATCATGAATCATCACACAACAAAAACACGCAATTGGCACCTCTCATGCAAGTGGGAAATGTGCTCCTCGGCACCTTCTCCATATGGCTCCTCTGCTGCATACGTGATTCGAGGCTGAGAGAATGACGGCGCGTCAAGCGCCTTGGCTTGGCAAGTTGTCGACTGGCGCCTCAACTTAGTCTACGCATCCTTCCTAGTTGTGTGTTTGTGCGGACTGACGGACTGGTGGGCTGAGAGTGCGACAGCAACGGTTCCTTCTTAAAGTGGCCTCTGGCACTCTCACGCGCATGGGGGTGTGTGTGAGTGTTTATGAGAAGTGCTTCTGTGTCTGTGACTGAAGAGTTACCCAGCCTTGCATGATGATTGCCTAGGCTAAGTGCAGGGCCGCGTCTCGCCCTTGTGAGTTTTGAGGGCTGTGCCGGTGTGCTTCCGAGAACCATGACCCTCACAGCCCGGTAGATGCGCCTGGGCTCCTGTTGGTATACAGGTCGCGTGCATTGTTGCCCCGTGACTTGTGTCATCTTCCTCTTTCTGGCCCATTTTGGCATTGGTTAAAGCTCTGGTCAAGTGTTTGTTATGGAACAAGGGGTGTGGTGGTACGCCGCGGTGCAGGTCCCGGGCGTGTCAGCAATCTGCCTGCTCTTTCCCCTACGGTTTTCTTGACTATACCTAGACACCGGTGGTGCCTTTAAGGGAGTATGATTAACAATCCGTGCCATAAATAAAGAACGAAATGAGGCCATATTTGTGACAAGGAGACTTCTACCCAATGATAACTGAGGCGTCCCGTGCAGAATGTTGTATGATGGGAGTACTGGGAGGTAACCAAGAGCTTCGGTTACACGTCATGAAGAAACACTCTTCCTCATGTCACAAACAACAGGTAGCCTCACTCATTTACATTGGATTTAGAGAAATAGTCGGCGAGAAAGGACTATCATATATAAAGTCCTGCAGAACGGACGCAAGTACAGCCTTTCCGAAATGCAAATTCAAGAGAACGAGTTGCAGTGCTAAATTTTGTAAAGGCGATTACAGTTCGAATATAATTTGATCTCGACATCCACATAGCTACCTACGAAGACGCATACAAAACACCTTTCCGATTCCTCTTAAGGGAACTGTGAGGAAAAGTACAAATAAAGCTGCGCAGTTCTTGTAGTTATTCCAGTCTGTTATCACAAGAGAGGCGAGTTCATTCCAACTGGTTACGCGTACATTGAACACCAACTGCTGGTACTATTCTGTCTTAAGAAGATATCATTTTTAACAAACTCATAAAATTGAAAGACAGTTAGTTACTGGTCTGAATGAGATACCAGTAAAACTACACTTTTAACGTGCGTGGCGGGTGACTAAGTGGTTGTCTGTTTTCTTCACGAAATCATTATACTTTACGCCCACTCGCACAAGCGACAGTCGTGCGCTTGTTAGCAATTGCAGACCACTAAATCTGTATTCGTCAGCCGCAGAGTCATCGAGCTAACGAATAATAGGTGATCATGGTTTTTCTAAGGCCTTTTATAATATGTGTGATCAGCGTCAAGCCAATAGTAATGGGCATCAGAGGAAGATAATGTCCTTGTCGGTCGATTCTAAGATGTGTATGTAGAGCAACAGCAATCGAGATGCACATCCTCACTGTGGTCCCAGAATGTCCAGTGCTGGGGTTGACCCACTCTCTATTATTCATTATTGATTGCGTGAAGGAATTTGACAGTAAAGGCCTTACGCTTGCGGATGATATTACGATCAGGCAATTCATCCAAGGTCCTTCGGACAAGGCGACGTTTCGCGGACTAATGGCTCCTGACGTCTCGCTGAAATGCGAGCAAGGCGGTTCTATCGTACTGCGAATTGATGAGCTTTTGTCAGTAGCACAAACGCACACCCATCACCCTCGTCTCAATTTCACGCGCTTGTCCTGCATGTTCAGGCAACGCAGACGCCTAATCGGTCAGCAAAACACACCCTTTTGCATGTGAACTAGTCAGTAAGTTTGACCAGGTTAATAGGTCTGTGCGGAAATCTTTGTGGTTCCAAGCCTCAGCTCACTTACTCAGCGCTTTACTGAGGGAGGAGGTTTGAGTTCAGTGCAGCTGCTTACCGATGCGCGACTCGATTTCTATTCAGTGGTTTACTATCGAGCGGTGTAGCTGGCCGTCTACGGTCATATAGGGTCCTATCGTTAGTGGCTTGGAGTACACCCTACAATGAGCGGAATCTCAAAAACTTGTTTTTACAGCGAACCTCCTGACAGTCCTTCAAAGTACTGTCCGCATAAGGATTGTGCAAGTTTCATGCAAAAGCATTTGCTATCCCACTATCTATTAACTGGTATCGGGGCCAAGGGTGTTGAGGAAGATTCGCTGAAGTTTTCGGACTGATACTTTCAAAATAAAGCATACTCCCCTTAGCGCCGGTTAACACTGTGTTAACCACCTGCTCCCGATCCCGCCTCCGGTCTTCTTGACTCTCTTCTGACACCCGTCCGAGAAGGAGCGAGGAAGACATCTTCGGGGCCTGCTGTTGGTTTGACAGTTATGCTCGCATCGAAGTCAAAGCTTATTCTATATGCAATTAATTGATGCGTCCGCATGACTTTACTCCTAGGTAATATGTGTGCTGATGCTGCTACTGCTTTTGCTGCCTATTCCACAACAGATCATATAAACTCCATCTACCCTCGTTAGAATACCTGATTTGAGCCATCTAGCGTTTATTACTACACTAGTAAATCCATGACAGCTTGTAAACGGTTCAGGTAGACGCTGTCGTCACTGTTCTCGGGGGCCCTGCCGTACCTACTTCTTCACTGAAGCACGAGGTACAGCACTTTTTGGACCAAAGTTTGAGGACTGTCCAGCTGGTGTGTAGGTACTGCCCGTCTTCAAATAGGTGGAGAGGACGTAGCCTGAAAAAAGAAAAAAATTATGCTAAAATTGGAAGATTAATATTGAAAACAAGTGTCAACGCTGGAATCGCAGTCATCGTAATTTCACTTGTCCATTTCATACAAACATTCACGTGCGGTGTACTTACATTTTTCGAGAATTTGTGGGGTGTTGCTGTCATTACCTGCTCACAGTCGAGAAAAGGGGACATAATAATGACCATTTTAACTTATTTGTTATCGTCGGCCAGTGAGAAGCCAACTCCTCAATACACACTCAGGGTTCCAACCCCAGTCAAGCGATTGTCAACCACTAGCTCAACTACTCTACTAACGAACTCGTAATGTTTCGGCTGAGGTCGCGAACGGTTCGTCACATGAATATAGTGGGCCCTGGTCTATCCTGGTTGCGGTAATGCAGCCCGCGGGTTAAAAAAGTATTGATAAATGAGAAGATGGGAGGCAAAAATGGCCATTTCATGCCCCTTTTCTCATTCGACAAATGCATTTCAGTTGATGAATACTAATCACCATGTGACCGCATCTGAGGTGCATGGATCACCAGTTCTAAGGTAAGGTGAATATCTTCATTTATGTTCTGCAGTTAGGACAAATCGGGCAGGCTCATAGGCAAATACGGTTGCGCGGTCAAAATTCGCCAGAAAAGGGCATATTTAGATGGACAGAACTTACGTGACCTTCCTTCTTGACGAACGCTCGCTAAAAGAAGAATAAACTGCTGAGGTTCAAACGTAGACTTAATAAGTCCTTAATAATGTACTTAGTAGTCTCCGAATTCGGGAAAATTCTTATGTGTCTCTTTTTAAAATGACGCATTTCAATTTGCCCGGCATGTTTGGCTGCCGCGGATATGAAATTTACGAAAAATAGGAAGCAGCAGGATCAAAACGGCGCATATACGAAGATCAAGGAAGGGCTCTATTTCTCACGTTTCTATTCGGGGAGGCCGCCATAAGAGAACCATTTGTGCTATTCTAAGCTAAATCCTGCGCGATGATCTTCCGACTTTCAATAAGGCAAATTCTCACTCTCGCTGGAAGAACAACCAGACACTCACGGTGGATATCTTCGTAACGCATTTTGTACTTATTTTTATCTAATTGTTAATATCAGAAAAACCCTTGGACAGGTGTCACCTTTTATGGTTATCGCATGGAAAACTAGGTGTCATCAAAGTTAGTTATTTGAAGTGAGCATTTTTTCAGACTGGAAAAATCAGTACAATGACAACAGATACACTGACGTGATAATGCTTTTAACCTGAAAATTATAAATTTCCCACACTGCTCATCACTTCCAGTTAATAATTGAAAATACACTGAAGGCACGGTTTCCATGGTCGCCATCATAATGTAGGACCAACAGACGAGGTCGTCTACCTGTAATTCCAACACATGGATGTATCCTTGAATGTAAACAGCGGCGTGCTACAAAAGCTGCGCTCTCCCGCGTCTCCGGTCTTCTTGACTGTCTTGGCACCGGGTCCATGTGGGGGAGGAGGGGGTGTGGTAGGTGCGGCGCAAGTCTATTCTCTCTATAAATCCTGCTTCAGTCACCGTGTCTGCTCCCACCCTGCTGTGAAGCATTCGGTGAACACTGTCGAAACCGACGGTCGAACTGTCTTGTCCAAGCGGTGGCAGACTCAGTTGCCGGCAGACGTCGCACACGCTGGAATCCCTACCGCCGCCCCCCCCCCTGTTGTTGTCGCTCGTCAAATTTCCGGTTATTTGCTTTGTGGAACAGGGGGTGGGGAGGGGAGCGCCAAGGTGCGAGATCGACCGTGCCATCCACCTGCGCCCGGCCCCGCCTTCGGTCATCTTGACTCCGTCTTCATCCTTTTTAACTGTACTCGGAATACGCATTTGCCCGTTTTTCGACATTAAAGCGGAAGGCGTTCTATACGCTAAAAGTCTGCTTACTTTCCACTAGCTAGAAACATAGTAGGAGATGCGCTTGGTTAGGCCACCTACCTTTGTTCTGGAGAATTTGATAATTAGACTTCCGGAGTCAATGATTCTTTGGGCACTCTCAAAAGGTAGTGTTGGATCAACTATATATCATTTCTTAATCTTAGCATCGAGAATAATCCCACTGCCCGATGAGTTTTGAAAGCGGTCTGTCGTCCACTCTTTCCCCTTCCGTAGACCACTTTTGTGTTTCAAGGCATAAAATTTCGCAAAATATATCACTTTTCATGATTCGTTTAGTCGTAGTAACCTAAAACGCCATTCACTGACTGCCACTTCGAACGTATGCAAGACGCGCGATAAAGGATTAGCACGAATACTCGACTTTCTGCGCCTTTCGCCTATAGTTGTAGTTGCATTTCTAGAAACCTTTGACTAAAACCTTCGTTGGCGCATTCTCCCTCCTGTTATTTTTTGGTTTCATTTCCAGAAATCTAGGACAGTCCAGGGCAAGTTATTGACTGTGCGGAAAAGTAACGTTGATTTTCATTATAATAGCCATCAATTCTCTTCATATTCATACAAACAATGCAATTCAGCGAAACAACAAGTGACTTACGTCTGCCAATTCTTTCTCCTTGTTCAAGAAAATCCCGGAAGTGTTTCAGTAGTTTCAGACGAATATCCTTTTTCTACGGGAAAGGAGACAGTGGCTCGTTTCATTTCATATACATCGATATTTGCCAAAACAAACTACTGCGATCGAAATAAGTAAATCATGCTAGACGCAAATGGAGGGATCAAACGTCGGAACTAGCCTGTGTTTGTCTGAATTCCCGAGCTTTTTTGGCAGCCGGTCATTAAGCTCATTTTAAAGAATGCATTTGTATTTGCCTACTTTCTTACCCATTGAGAAGGGGCAGAACGAAGATGTCCATCAAGACTGGTGTGATCTCTCGTGCCTCAAGCATATTTCCGAGTTCGCAGAACAGCTCTGCGCAGAATTTGGTATCGCAGTCGCCAAAATGATCAGAAGTTGCCAAACGAAATTTTTGCGGTAAATGACTAAATGATAACGACTGGGCAGTTAGTTTTTCAAATTCTATTCCATGGTTTCCGAACAAATACGTAGGCTAGGTCTCAAGTAGGCGCAACTTCCGAATAGGTCGTTCACAAGCTACCCCATCAGTGGGCTGACTCATACTTCCAAACCACCCGGGAGATTGGCGAGGAAATCCGAATCGCGGTCACAAGACAGGATCGGTAACAAAATAAGTTCCAAGCTACCTGGGTGATGTACGGCAGATTGCATTTAAATCAAACATCATATCCCTCTATTATTCGTCCATCCTTTATCCTTGTGATAATATATGTCACCTCGACGGACTATCTTAAACTATCCAGCGAAACCGATTTCGATTTAGGTTTTCGAACTCACGTTCATTGTCCAGAGTAGAAACCACCTGTCACCCAACTCGAGAAATCCGCTGTAGAGATCAATGATCAATCTCAGGCGTCGGAAAAGCTGGCCGTCCAGTTCGCTTCTTTGGATGTAAACAAATGGCAGATTCTCCATTCGCTAAAGGTTCAATAACACATAGAACTCAGATGTCACGTTGTCAAATGCGTGTTGATCTACAAATTCTCTTTAAAAGAATGAAACTGCATAATGATGTAAATTAGTGTGTATGCTTTACCAGATGCTAGTCAATCTGGTGACACAAAGAAAAAAAGAACTCGGACGCATGGCGTATACCAAGGCCGGTCAATAGGCTTTTTTCCGTCAAAGTCGTCTTCATCAGTCCCTTTTTCTACACAATTAGTCATTTGGGCCTCATTCTTTCCTACACTGTTCTTTTCACGGCCTGATTTAGCGAATCATGACGAATTTTAATTTTAGATATAAGATTCTACACCACTACTGTTCCTTCTGACTTTCTTATCCAAATATCCTAATTCATCTGTAGCCTCTTCACCCGCGTGCTCCTTAGTCCAGCTCTATTACCAGGGTCTCTTTAAGTACTGACACAAAGGGCTCAATGGTTTAGCTGAAGCCAGACTTTGCGAGCTTTAGAATAGGACTTCTGCACAATTCCTATTACCAAACCTTTGTTGAGAGGGTCGAATATGGAACCAACAAACAATTCTACAGGTAGTATTTTGTAAAGTTTCAAAAACAAAAATTGACGTGTATATAGAGGCCAAGACCATCTGTCAACTTCGTTTGTTGCATGTTCTGGTGAATATTGTGAACCAATGTCACTGTCTTGTAACTCACTTTTTAGTGAAGATCAGGATAAAAATCAAATTTGATTCCCTAATGCACAAGCAGGTAATTTGGAGTTTTCTGTTTTTGTCTCCCTGCGCGGGATGTTCTGCAGCAAACAATTTCGAATGCAAGACCGACTCTTCTTTAGCCATGATGTCTGAACACCAGAGGTCTACAGACCCTTTCCATGCCTCCAGAGATTGCTTTAAGCCAGGATTTGAACTGGTTCCATTTTCGACGCAGGATCAACGACGGCAACACTAGACTCATAGCGTGGACGTCGAAGAACTTGCTCAAGGCACCTCAGTCATCACTATTCGATGACGTCCTTTATAATCGCGATGTTGTCGCAGAAATTACGAGCCGTTTCATATGCGATAAAGACCTATATATTACTCAAGGTATGCTCTGCGGACAACGGTGTTCACGAGCATTTACAATCTTAGTTTGAAATTTAATACACGTAGCTTTGAATTCACATCCATCTAGGGAAACCAATCTGACCACTACCCTATGCATTCTGGTCGCTGCTGTGATAAGGATATCACCACAGATCCCGTAGACACCTTCCAATGTTTATGCCTATCCTACGAGCAGTATCTTTTCTGACGAATTTGTCATCCTTACTCGATTCATTCGGGAGCAAATGGGTCCACGGACATTTGAAACCGTCCACTTTAGCACGTTGGCCGCAATGCAAATCGAGGGATTTGTAGTAATCCCAGTGTTGATGAGTAAACCGACCGATTGAGCGGCCTCAATGCACCTACGGCAATACATGTTGCAGGCCACCACTGCTTCGCGTCTGCGTAATCGAGGTTGGTCACCTGACGCTCGGGTGCAAATTCGAAAATTTGACGTTTGAGTAAAGTCAAATTAGAAAGCAACACCTCATTTATATGCTCGCACTGCCTCACTTGAGGAACTGCCATAATTTTAAGACATGAGGTAATTTGCATGTCCCAATTTAACCACAAATTAGAGGTGAACACGTTTTAGCACACAGGAATAGTAGGTTTCATTACCTTACATAAAACGGCGAATCCCAATATAGCACAAAAACTTCGAAGTAACTACTACTAGCAATACAATCGTTGTTTGAACTCCGGAACAGCAGATGTTTTTAGCAATGCCGGAAGCACGTGTTGGTAACAACTGATTCTGGACAGCAAGACTCAGTATTCACTGCTTTCGCAAAGAGAACCAATTCCGCAGTGACCAACAGGTCGACTAACTGAAGAATCTTCTGGCCCAGTAAGACAACATTATAATCACATTTGAAAAGCAACATGACACGGCAAGCGAGTTCTTCAACCTGTTTTGCCAGTCCTTTTACTGTTATTATGGTTGTTGCCACTGCCGTTGTTGCTGTTTTGCTGTCCTGATGATGGCTCTAAGTGTGAGTCAGAAACGTCGAACTCACAACATTATTTTTCGGCGGTCGTATATCTTTATTCAAATTAAAATGTTTCATCGTTACACCAGCCTGTAGTTGACGTCGACATGAAAACAAAGGTTACAGAAACATCTCAAAAGCGCACTTTCAAATCTACATAAGTTAGATGTGTTGGCCGTATTAGCGTTTTGTAGCGTTGCTCTTTTGTGATCGACAGGCTACAAGGCATGAGTGATGTAGCAACTCACATCTGTTTGACCAAAATATCTTCGGTAAGACGACAGGGACCCGCTTTCAACCAAAAATAACGCCTGTGCTAATCGAACATTTAAATGCTCTCGTCCTATGCGTTTACTTACTCGGTTCAGTCTTGTCCCACCGGTCCGTCTTCGGTTCATAACCTGCATCTGGGTTATTCTGTAGAGGGAATTCTGTTTGATGAGGTAGGCTACGAAGAGGGCGTTGAAGAAGAGGATGCAAAACCAGAGAATCCAGGCCATCAACAGGGGCAGAATGGGCACTGGTGTTAGTACAAGATCATCGTCCTCAAGGATGGGATCGTAATCTGGAAGGCATTTTACCCAAATTCAGTACAGCAAAGCCAACCTTAACTAATTCAGAAAACTACTTCCAGCCTGTGGTTTTTGCCGCCCCAGGCATAACTCCAGAGAGCATTTCCGAAAAGCATGAAATGTAGGTAGTGGGAGACTTGTGATGAATTCTCCAGACGGATGTCTTAAGCGCATATACAGTTTTTGCGGAAGCACACAGGAATACAAATCACGCCCCTCCCACCCCTTTATATTGGTGGCCTTATGCCAAATTGCAGGTATATTAGAGTAAGGTTGAAATTGAAACTGGCACTTGAATGAATTCAGTAGCACTGGAGGGATTTGGGAACTGCAACATCAAATCCTTCAGTCAATCTTCAAAGCACTGGTAGAAATTCGCATATGAGCACTTACAACGTTAAAAGGTGAATATAGGCTGAAACACTGACTAGGAAACACTGGTTAATTGTTCTGTGTGGAAATAACAGAGGTAAGCACGTCTGCATTGAGCCACTGGCAGTATTTTGGGTAAGATGTGATTATGTAGCCGCACATG
>CACRXP010000296.1:497788-516697 GCA_902702965.1 Spirometra erinaceieuropaei
TTGTTGTGGTCCCTTCTGACGATTTAGCCGTCACTTTAAGATGCGCTCATGGAAAACAATTCAGAACATAGTTCATGTGTGGCAGTGTATCCTTCTTAACCTCGGCACGCTATCAGTGGAACAATCTAAGGGGAACATAAGGCCGAATTCGTAGGGATTCCCTGTGTTTATTTATTTTCGTTCGCACTTCACGTCAGGTCAGGAAACACGAGCCAGCCTACCTATAATGGAGATTGCTATTATTATTATATCGGCCGCACATAAACTAGGAGCTATTGTGGGATCAGCGTGGTCTGCCATTTTATGCTATCGGACCCAGTCTAACCGTAATTTCCGGCCTTTGACATCGCTCAGGCGGACGCTAATCATCGGTTCGGATCCTATTCAACCTCCTCCAAGCGTCCCTCCAATTCCAGCTATCCTTTGTAGTTCACCGGAAGCGGTTGCCATTCAGGTAACGAGAGTTCGTAACGCTACAATGCGGAACACACTCTGGTTACTAAAGTCGCATACGGCTCAGCAGTGAAGGCTGCTGAGGCCTACCCCACAAACAACATTTGGGCTTGCAATTAGCCGATCGGTCGAAGCTAACAACATAATTCAATCAAGGCATTCATACCACTGACTCTGATCAGTTTGTCTTTGAGCTGCGCACTGTTTCATGAATCGTCCATGACTGAAAGAGAAAGCTCAGTGATCAAACAACAAGGGAATTTTCCTGCGAAATCAGATACCATCTATGTAAGCTGGAGTGCACAGTAATCCGGACGATCGCATTTTCTGTGCAGCGGGGCCCCTGGTTGGGTGTTATATCTGACAAAAAACCCTCACAGCTATTGGCCCAATCTGTCATATGTTTTTCAAAAAACCTCCATTAACTTCGTGCCACCCTCAGATATGTAACCGTGAGTGCCTTTCAGGAGGAAGGTTAGCCACCGCTTTGGCCTTACAACTGACAACCGCTTCGCAAAATATCAACTCAGATTTTGTACAAATTAAACCTCTCGTTATGGTGTTTTCTAAATTCACTTTCGAACCGGGACTTGAGTCACACATTGTAATGACTGTCAGCCGATCTATCGCCATAGAATTCTCAAATTCTGCGCTGGGTTCGGAGTCATACTGTAAACCATCCTTGTCAGACCACCCGTTCAGCTCACGGCACACTCAACAGAACTAATAACTCAAACGACAGAACTCATAGCCCCAGGCTAAACTCTTCTGTTTCCTTTGTTTTTATGTGAAATCGTTGAACCGGGTGACTGCAAACCCGCACACATTGGCCAATTAACCGATGCAGTAAAGCCGCTTGTGCGCTCTCTAGACTCAGTAGAACCCGTCCAATCTAATCTAACTTTCCTGACTTTTGTTTTGACGATCTTTGTGTTGTTGACCCATTGCACTTCGACTAGTCATTCATAGGGAATTACAAGTAAAAATTATAATGTTTCTGTCGCATCCTGTAGAGAATGCACAGAGGACACCTCCACGCGCACTATTCGCTACCTTAAAGGTGTCGCAGCATATTGCAGTTAAAAAGACAACGCCTTATTCAAACCCACATTCACACCAGACCGGTGAATTCCAGTTCATTGCGGCATGAGACATTCCTGGTCACCGTGGGTAGATATGAGGTAGGAAGACAACTCTTGTGCATTAAGCCAACTGAACAATAGGACCTGTGTTCAAATGTCTGGTATTCGTCGCTTTTGATCGTTACTTAACTGGCTGGTGGTGAAAAGTATGCATTGTGCCTACTTTCTTGGCGGTAAGATGGTAGTTGGTAGCCCCCCCCCCGGTACCGAAAACTCCCAGCTACCTGACTTACGGGACCGGTGGTAATAGGGGCTAAACGGGTGGGGCAAATGAGTGGAGGCGTAAATGGCGCTTGTGGGGAATGCCTGGAATTGACGATCCTGATAAAGTGAAAACCTAATTTAAAGAAGGTGAAAAATACAAGGAAGGTAAACACTTCGGATCTGACTGACGTATGAGACGCCTTGCTGTTGTAGTCTGAACCCAAGAGGTAGTAAGTGCGCGATGTCGTAGGTGAAGTGCGCCCAGTTCAAACCCAGCAATGTCGAAGCGCCCGGGGGGGTGCCGTAGTGCCTTAAACTGGAAGTGCAGGAAAGGATCGCTAACTGGCCATGGCGGTGTTAACAAGGCGTCACAGTTTTCAGCCAAACCCCTGCGACCAAATACAACCGGGCTGTTCGTAAAGGCGGGGGGTGGAGGGCAACACTCTATCAATACGACTGATGCACTGGATGGAGTATCGGTAGACACCCTAACTGAGCGTCAGTTGTCCTTTCGTACACGATCGCACCGGACTCTATTGGAGGTCTGGAGTAAAAAGACCCAAGGATGCAGGCAAACCGACGAAACGGAGACCCGCGCCAATCCGCCTAGGATAGTGCCTATGCAATTAATCTGATGCAGGTAATACTGTGCGCACATGCAACTAGAAGCATAATGGGAAGCATGATGAATTATAATCCGTTTAGGATAAATCTTTCGCCTTTTACTAAAGAGTTCCGTGTGGGGGTGCAATACAATGAGTCCATATAGACAGTCTTGCAGCGCCTCGTTCTCGGGGCGGTTAAAGTAAAGAAGAAAGTCATCCTGACAGGGCCTCTGTGCGTGCACTCCCCAGACATAATGAGAACGTTATCACACATACCGAAATCGAGCCAGTAGGTACAATTGTAGAATCAGTGGACAGGGCTACCAACTACCATCCTGCCTTCTTGGCATTAGTACGCGAGTCCGACCCCAAGGCAAACGGAACGCTCTGATTCTGTCCTTTGGTTACTGAATGCTTGTTCTACCGTATGAACACGGTGGTGTTTGTGGTATCTTTCAGTTACCTCATAGATGCGAATAGAAATTATGCTTACTTCATAGTAAGGGTAACTTGAGAGTGGTGGAGTGAAGCTCCATCGTGTTAAGTTGGTCGTTCTATTTGGTGGTACTACAAGACAGCGGACGTCAACCGCTATTGTCTCGTACGTCACGAAGCTGGTTGCGACTACGAAAGCTCGTCTTTCACCTGGAAGTGGAAAAACACATCAACATTGACTAGAAGCCCGCATGGTAGGGAGTAGGAAATGTCTCATAAAACAATTTAATGAGTCAAGGTTTTGACAGTGTGATCGTTCGACTTCTAGGTCGCCGTGACCTTTTTCTCAAGGTAATGAAATTAGTCAAGTAAATGTAAAAACTAATAAATTCTTCGGACTATGATGGGACTCTTATAAGGTTTTACTGGCATTGATGATGATGATGATGATGATGATGATGATGATGATGATGATGATGATGATGATGATGATGATGATGATGATGATGATGATGATGATGATGATGATGATGATGATGATGATGATGATGATGATGATGATGATGATGACAACCGCGGGATGATAAAGGCGCTTAATGGTAATGGTGGCTGTATTAGCGACGCTTTGTTTGGTTATTTTGAGCTTTAATGTTTTGGCATACCATCGCTCGCACGAATTTACTAATAAACTTTCCCTTCGCAGAGTCTTTCACAAGTTGAACAAATTTTTCCCGACTATTTTACTATGTCCGCCAACAAACTACTGTGACAGAGTGTGCTCATTTCGACCCCGTGGTCGACATGAAATGAAAACTGGTAAACTGTTGGACTGCAAGCCGTATATAGCAGTGTCATTGTTTTGAGTACTTGAGGACTAATTGGAGCAGCAGTTAAGATAGACAGTCGAAAGCGCCGACAGTCTACAGCCAAAATGTTTGCTGTAAGAGCAAGCAGAAACAGTAGCCTCGAATTCTTGACAGCTGCTTACCTCCTCTCCTCACCCCAATCTGAGTAGCCGGCAAAAGGGCTGTGGGTTTAGAAAATTATTTCCCTAAATTCCTGATGGTCCGTTTGCCAGGCGTTGTGCATGTCGGGTTTAACGATCACGGTAGCACACGTATTTCGGCTTGACTTAAATGGGCACAAGAAAAGGCGCCATACAGCATGCCCAACAACACAGCATAAGAAACTTGCCTTCAATGACCACGGTGTGAAGTTTACTCAGTTCAGACCGTCCTGCCTTTGCTTTGCACATATAGGTGGCCGTACAAGGCACAACATCCGACATTGGTATGAGAGTGGCGGTGTCATTGGGGATTACATAGTGTGACAAGCAGCCATCCACCCGTTTCCAGGTGACCTCGTACGCGCCCCCCGTCTCAGGGGGATAGAGGCTGCATTTGATCTTCTTCAGCAGTCCCTTATACATAATCGCTTGGTCTGGATCGATGATTAGTTTCAGCTCAACTGAAAAAGTAGACAGATGTAACACTGCAGTGGCGAGTAGGCGTGTTAGATCTACTGACTTTTCGACCCGCGTAATTTCAGCGTAAACAGTCCATTCGAGATTTTCCGAGATGTTTAAGAACGCTGCAATATCTTAAAGGCTACCATGACCTGGAGTACTTGGGCGTAGAAGTTTTGAGTTTTAAAGCATATCTTCTTGACTCTTAAAGACATTGTTTCCTAAGCTAAAAGCAGGGAGTGAAAATATCGAACATTCATCAGATTCTATGCAGAGCCCGGACGTGCGAGACGGTTCGAATTTACACTACGAGTCAGGACTCTCAAAGAGAAAACTGTTAGTGAGAAACTTTGACAGTGAGATCAACAATGGCGAGAGTGGTTCTCGGGCCAATTCTAAATCCTCGTCAGTGCTTGTGTATGTCTAGCTGATAATGGCGAGTAAAGTAAGACTAGTGATCCAGGCTTCTGCCCTGTTTGCAACTAAAAGTACTCTGATGAGATGAAGTTGCGGGATTGCCCTCAAACAAATCTCAATCATATGCGTAAGTCATGCATCTAAATTACGCTCATATGAAACCTAGTTGACCTGTAAACATTTTGGAATATGTACATCTCAAATCACTTTTACTCTCCTTATAATACGAAAATGCAATAAGACGAAGGGAAATCATGTTGAATAACAGAAATAACAGACTTCGAGCTGTCGGCCAAATAACATTAATGGTCAGGGAATCTGATTCCCAGAATCCATTTACAGGACGTAATTACTCCTCAGGCGATGGCAATAACCAGATTTGACACGTCCTTCACGTATTAGAATGTTCCCGCATATTTAACCCACAAATTCAAAAATCATTTTAGGGTTTTCAAATGCTCTAATGGTCACTGAGCTGGCAGTGAATGGACCGAGGATGAAATCAACGTTTTTTTCCATCGATAGGATAAGCTAGTATTTCCGCCGCGTGCATACTCATATATATATGTTAAGATGGCAGCAAGTTTGTCGTTTATCTTCAGATTGGACATTCTACAGAGACAGGTCTTGGCTTTGGTCTATATTCCATTCAAAATTATCGTTAATGAATACCGCCTATCGAAATACTGCAAAGTCGTCCCAGTCGCCCAGGAGGGCTCCAGATGCAAGACTGCAATGTTGCAACGCGTGAACCTCCCCAACGGAATGCTAAATGACGTGCTTCTGAAGGTTGTTTGCCGACGGGACTTCTTGGTCCTTCTATGAATTAAAAGTAAGATTAATGTAGCCATTCTCATGTTTGTTGCACTTGAGCCCATGCAAATGAGAGACGGTAGATAGACTAACATCGGGCCCAACGCCAACTTCCACCAAACCAACAAAGCATTTCTTGGAACTATCATGACACGCTAGCAGTCGTGGCTTGAAAGACTGCCAACTGATGGGTCAGACAGCAGTGGCTCCATTGCACTCTCACTCACGTGGAATTCGACACCCACTCAGTAAAGCCAATTTCGCGAGAGCCTGGGTTTGGCAAACGTGAACGTGTTGTCTAGCTTTATCGACCGGTACGTCCAAAACCATCACCTATCGTCTTGATTTTGCCTCGCAGTCGGAAGACGCAAGTTACCACTCAGCAGTGAAATGTGAGGATGCTGACGGCAACAGTTTAACACTACTGCCAGTAAGTCCACTTTGTCAGACAGCGCATAAGCTCTGGTACCGCCTTTCTGGTGACGCTAACCGAATCGTTCTAAATTGCCGGCCAGTTGTCTTCAGTGAGTGCCTGCGTTTTTGTAAGTTAGGGCTGTCGTTAGCTCGTTAATCTGAAAGAAGAGCACTGCAGCACTACTCTTTATGTTTTAACGTTTAGACTCAAGAGACTGTGAATAGCAGGGGACTTACCAATGATTCTGAATGACTTGTGGACTTCGATCCTTTGAAGAGGATTTAATAAATAGCATTTGTATGTCCATGGTCCCTCTATTAGCTTCGTCAACTTCATGGTGTTGTTTGTGATATCAAAGGGGTGAGTTTGATGCCTGTTGCTGTACTTAATCCTGATGCGATCTTGCAGCAGAGAGCTTGATTTCAGTTTGCAGGTAATAACATCTACGTCTAGGGTAGTTATGTCGCCAACATCCGGAACAAAAATGAGTTCACTACTTTCTAAAAGGAAGAAATGGCGTTGACATGCAACTCAATGAATCACTTGCGCAAGATCATTGAGCAAAAAGGCGTTTTCAGGAAATGGAGCATTTCCCAGAGCCTAGCGTCCAAAAGGTGTAGTAAGTAGTAACAGGTGCAAATTATTTCATAGTTTTTCGGCGATTCTGATTAACAAGGTTATGCTCCACATTTTTAGGTATTTCGTCTCTGACTGTTGTCGACTCTTTCTGGGCCCGAGGTTTCTATAAGACATTCGTTTTTTGTCAAATCCGACCTTTTTTATACGTCACACAACTACGTAGTGCGGGCAGATCTCAACGCCATTTTTCACTAAAGTGGAGACAAGCAACGAACTTTCTTTGCAAGCATCTTAATGTGACTTTGTAGAAACGAGATGGACTAAGCAATTGCAGTAAAAAAAAACACGAGAAACGACGTTACTTCAGGCAAACGGGATTGCATCCGCAGATTGTTTTGCAGCCTGAAAAAATATCTTATCACTGAGAATGAGAGTATTCGGAGCAGTTCTGCCTTTACAACCCAACTTAGGAAAAACAGCCTCATTTATTGCACCGACAGCTGAGGAGACAGGAAGTATTTGAAAAGTCATCCACCAACTTTAAAGAGGTCATCGTGGCAGTCCGCCGATTGCTTGAAATTTTTGGGGTAGTGATGGATGACAAAAGAAGCACGATCAGACCACGTGTGGCACAACTCAAGAACCCTTTGCCCCATACGGTGAATTGGCTCATGGTCTACGGAATCATCTGCACTCACGGCGCCAGTAAAGTAGGAAAAAGCTACCCACTCGAACCCCAACTGACGGCAGACTGTAATGCTCTGACATTACCCAGGTTGCTTTGACCTGTTCAACCAACTTTAAGCTGCCAAATCCAATCACGCACAGTATGAATCCTGCTCCAAATTGCTAGTTTTGCAAACCTAAGACTGAGTATGGCTACCCGCAGACAGGTAATAAGCCTGAAATAGCCATCCACATCACCCACCTCGTCTTTGTTCTAAGCTGTGGACACGAGATAACCTGTTCGCTGTTTCCCTAGAGAATTTTCCAGTGTGAAAAACGATTCCGCTAACTACGGTCAGGTTCCATAGCTCATTTCTGCAAACATGGTGCGTAGAGTAAATAACTGAGGCGACACATTAGATCTGCCTCCAAAAAGACTACAATCTTCACTTACCGATAAATGTAAATGTTCGCGATATCACCGGGTTATTGTAATACAAGCATTCATATGTTGCATCGGCGCCGTTCTCTATATTAAAACGTAGGAAGAGAAGGTTTGCCCTGTGCAAAAACATCCTGACGCCAGAGCTATGACGCCACATCATTGCGTGCATGGTGTGTGTATTGTTGCGATATTCACAAGCGATGACGGGCGGCTCAAGATCCCCAAAGATGAAACTGAAGTCTGGTCGAATATTCACTTGATCCAGCACTGAGGGCAGAGCTGGTAGAGGAGATCACAAATTACGAAATTTTAAAAAATACCAGGGCGGAATAAAGCATACCAAGTCGCATTTATAATTACTCAATGAATCGTTTGTTGTGGATCCTGAATAAGTACTAAAAATGCCCCACAAGGCCTGAACGGCAAGAAGCGCGCTCATTGAGTTCGACAGGTACTACGACTGCCTGTCTGAGACAGGGGGATAGAAGGAATATCTTCCAGATTTATGAATCGAGGCAGGTGCAATCTGGTCAGTAGGGATGAACTATTTGTTTCTAGGCGTTCGTGGACTAGCCTTTATGTCAGGCAAGCTGGGAGGTATTTCTGTCTATAGGCTGCATATTGGATTATCTCCAAGAGAAGTGTCATTCCGAATTCCAAAATCCGTAGGCGTCCCGGACATAGGGTATGAAAAGGGTGACTACCACGGCAGAGTATGGGGGCTGATCTGCATTCCCCAGTATCTTTCTAAACCTTAATAAACCTTTCCTACATTTTAGCATTATGTTCATCTTCTTACTCCTCCAGTGAATCTGATAATTGTTCATCTCAACAGCCCAGTTTTCATATCCAAACTCATAAAGCAGTGACCTACGTTTTTCGGCACATTTTCCAGTGAAAGGATTACCTATGATAGATTTAGATACTGCTTGACAGACAACATGATCCCATGCCAACCCATACGCCTTAGTAGGCTGGATTTGGGGTTGAGCACTTTTCTAGAATAGAGCCGGAATGTTGTCGAGGACAAAACCGAATGAAGTCACGATCTGGAAAAACACGACCAACCACGGCAGGTAGGGCTAACTGTCAAATGAACCCCTTAAATCAGATACCTACTCAGAAGATTATCGGGCAGACGAGATGCCTATGTTCACGCGTGAGTCTTATGAGTGATTGGTCATTCCCCATTTTTCCTCAAGAGGGTTACAACGCCAGGAACAGCCAATCAACGCGATCGGCACGCCAGAGTCTAGAGTGTTCTAAAACTGTCGGCAGTCAAATAAATACGACGAATTTTGTCACGCCGAACTCGCGTCAGTCAGGTTGGCAGAATGAAGAGGTTATTCCCGGCACTCGGCTTTGTCAACGCTAGGGTAAAGGACCCCTCCAACGATCAATAACTGGGATCGTGACGGCAAAGAACGGGAGACAGGATTTTCCATATCTGACAAATTAGCTATTTTCAATCGACATGTTGGTGCATGGGTAAATTTTGTCAAGGCAGAATAGCTCAGATCGATTCGCTGAGAGCAAGAAGACTTAAAAGGGCAGTAGTGGTGACGATTAGGAGCCACGTGCCAGGTTGAACTCGGTCGAGCAATGATATCGGGTAGACTGACGGCAGAAAGTGGGAGTAGATTGATCGAGCCCTGTTTCAAGTGAAACTTGCTTTCATTGTACCAATCAAACGGACCACTATCGGCATTTGGAAACGCAAACATGCGCTTCGTGCCGTCGGAGGGCAATGACGGTGGCGAGTGTTGCTCTCCTGTGCTCCAAGTGACGGTCTGTGGCGGCAAAGACAAGCTCGAGCGTTGACCGGTCTCACCGGAAACCTGTTGCTGGTGACTCAAACACGCGCAGCTCCAGAAGATAGGCCATGCGCACTTCATCGAACCTACGTTAATCTGGAACTCACCACATGACATTTTCTTCCGCTAACCAACAATATACTCGACGTATTATTTGCCAGGGCGCGGATATTGGTTGGTTCGTTCTAACCTGGATACGGGTGATGTACAGTGAGTGACCTATCCCATGAAATGTTGGCTGAAATTCTGAAATGCGTTTTCGATTAGGAAGGATTACTTGGTCGCGGTTGTAATACTGACTATCTTGTGGCATACTCTTATAACATTTCGGACTCGGCAGGATGTTGGCTATTAAATGCACTTATTTTAATCACCTCTAGAAAGCGTGCTCGGTAAAAATGACTACTTAAGTAGCATGCATTTTTCCCATTAATTTTCGACGGTCTTGCAAATTCAAATATATTTTATGGAAACCATAAATAAAAATATGCTTTCTTTTAGTCAATCAATAGAGAAAACGCGTCTTCTTTATATTTTATACTTAAGGAAGGAGTATAATTAGGTTTTAAAAAAGTTTCTATTTATGAGGCTTTTTAAGACCGCGAAATGTCAATTCACATAGCATCGTAGCTGGCCGTTTACCACTGCTCCTCATGAAATGAACAACATGGTCCGCATCCATTGCAAAATTTTATGGACTCTCTATGATGCCTCTTTAATGGCATATAAAAATATGTGATTTTCTTTACGCGGAACGCATGCACCTTGTAGAGTTTAATCACTAAGCGCTAATGCAACGAATGATCAGGCTCCAAATTATTCGACAATTAAAAAAATTTTGAAAACCTAATTATACTCCTTCCTTAGGTATAAAATATAAAGAAGAAGTGATTTTCTATTGACTGACTAAAAGAAAGCATATTTTCGTTTGTGGTTTCTATAAAATACATTTGAATTTCCAATACCACCGAAAAACAATGGGGAAAATGCATGCTACTTAAGTAGTCATTTTTTTACCGAGCACGCTTTCTATAGGAGATTGAAAAGGAATGCATCTAAAAGCCGACATCCTGCCAAGTTTAAAATGTTATAAGAGTATGCCTTATGATAATCAGGATCACAACCGCGACCAAGTAATCCTTCCTTATCGAAAACGCATTTCAGAATTTCAGCCAACATGCGTGTAGTTCACATGCACAGCCAACGGCAATTATCTTCTGCTGTCTTCTATCCCAGTAATTTGTACCTTAACTATTTGTATTTGCACGCGTGCAACTGGTATCCATGCCGCCTGGCGACAAATCGCGTGCTCCTGTTTACTAGGACAGTTGGTGTGTCATCTGAGACACCCACAAAAACATGCCTGGAAAATCGGTAGCAATTTGGCCCTTTCTGTCTGAAAACAGTGCAAGGCGTTCTTTAATTCCCTAGGCAAGCATGCGACTCAGCATAAACTATGTTTTGGACTGCGTTGTTAGCCTTGTCGGCGGGCCAGAGGTTGCGGGATCCGTTGACTCTATGTATGTCCTCCCATTTACAGCGATTAGTCGGACATCACGGGACCCAATGCACCAACACCTCGACAACTCCACCTGCTGATTCCGCAAGCGCCTCAACGTGACCCCGCCCCACCAATTTCTGCAGCGCCTTCGACGGCGGTCCACTCCTGAAGACCCGTAGTCACTGAGCGCCGTCACCTCCATCATTCCTGCGGCAACCGCAGGCACGGAATCGGAACCTCTCATCCAAGTGTTTATCCCCAGCAATCCACTGTCACCCCTTCACCAACCTCTACAGAGTCCACGACGACAACCATGACAACCATCGGCGAGCGCACACCTGATGTCCCCTCGACAACGAGCACCGCCATCTCAATCAATCAATACGCAGCAGAGATTGCTTTCGTGCAAACACGTACAGGGCATTGGCGTCGCCAGCTGAGGTTTTGTTTGCAAAGCTTAAAATTTCAGCACATCGCCTAAAGCGGCTCAAAAGAAGGTACCTTACGAACATGCTCACACCGGACCGAGTTTTATTTTGTTTTATTATTTTTGTGCATTTTCCTATACGCTGCATGTAAGGGTATAAATATGACGACCAATGACCTGGATATAACACCAGGAAGTTAGATGGAAGTTAGATGACTTTAACGTACCAATCTGTGTTAGGGGTAGTTGCTTTTCGAGCAGCCCATAGGATTTCCAATTTGAGATTCGAACGCAAAATCCTATCTCTGTGGCGTGCTTTGTACATCGGCTCTCCACCTTGCCTCGATTTGTGTACAGACACTGTTCTCGCGTGAATTGATAGGCATAAATCTCAACAGGGACATTCTTGAAGTGTTCTGGCTCCGAAAGGAAAACCGAATAGGCCTTTACAGTGTAGACTGGTTCAGCTGTGTGGGAATGGGAAGGTAAAGGCGATCAGTTAATAGTGCACTCACCAAAGGAAGCAAAATATAGAGAAATTTGGTTCCAACAAGCGATGTACCGGAAGCAAGTTGGGTTAAATTGCCACCTGGACCAAGGTTCAACTGGCAGGCCTTCCTGCTTTGGCGTTAATCCAAAGCTACCCACGGGTGAAAACAAGGTCAAAAATGTGTCATCTAGTTTCTCCTTCCTTTTTAGCAATCATCTGCCATTAGACCAATATGCTATCCGAAGATACTTTTTTTAATGTCGCCCGAGAATGGATAAACATACGTTTAGTGTGTTTGGCGCTTAACTTGAGGCAGTGAGTAGCCATCATGTTGCGCGGTTTGTCGGGCTGCCCACTGGTATTCAGGTTCGTGAATACAAAATCTGCTTGCAATGAGAATACTGATAGTTTAAATGCGCTACTCGGGTGCGGCAGTGAAGAGTCTTTATTTCGACAACGAAAGCATCATCTTCATACATTGGCCCACTGCCTTACCCACCATATTTCGTAGGATGGGAACATTTTTAAGAGGTTGTCTTGCACTACCATTGGTCTTACCCTGTACTGTCCGCAAGATCTTCCTCCTTCACAGAATACGCCTTTCTGCCATACACACCTCAAAGCAGGGGCAGAAGGCAGTCAGCGTTTTGTACAGTCCCCACCACCACCTGTTTGGTAGCTACTGTTTATTGGCCAGCACTGTAGATCAAATATCAGAAAACACAGTTTAGATCCCCATCTTCGGATATCTTTCAAGACTGTACAAGATACTTGTCTGAATTTGTAATTTTTCCAGATTTTTAACTAACTGCACGCGTCTAAACGTGGCGAACAAGAGTTAAATCATTTGCCCCAACAGACAAGGGGAACTCAGGGAATCACGTAGCCAATATCTCTGGTGCGAGGTTTAGTCGACTTGATTATCCCTTAACCTCCCATCCGGTGTTCTTGCCTTCGAGCTCTCACAGACATACGTGTCTGCTCTGTGGCTTAATTCGTTCCCGAAGCATTCTCGCCGGTATCTCGATGCAATATTGGTCATAAGAGCAGTTTAACGTGATCATGCGAAAACCTCCAAAGTGCAAAGGATTAAGATGCAACGAGAATTTGACACAAACACTACTTCAGTAGGCAGAATGGCATTACCGACTATGACAAGGGAGACTGGAATGGCCATTTCTGGCTTATTAGCCGTTGTCAGCCAGTCATGCCCAATCCCAAAGCCGAGGCTCGAACTCGCCACCCGTTAGTTAGAAGTCCACGCCTCTAACCACTGAGTCACGAGTCCGTTGCCCTGTCGGTTAGCTGGATGCAATGGATGCATGAGTTTGCTGACTGAAGCCCAGTTTTCGGAGTCGGATATGCCGATTCAATAAATGATTGAAGTAGTGGTAGGGACGCTCACCGATCGTTCTTACGGTGAGCTCCCCCTAACATTGTATATTCCCGATCGAAAACCGACAGGACAACGGACTCGTGGCTCAATGGTTAGGGGCGTGGACTTCTAACTAACAGGTCGCGAGTTCGAGCCTCGGGTGTTTCACACTTCGGGGCTGGGTATGACTGGCTGACGACGGCTAATAAGACAGAAATGGCCATTCCAGCCTCCCTTGTCTTTGTCAGTAATGCTATTCTGCCTATATCATGCGCCGCTGTGCGGTTGCTGGCTGGGCTCTAGAGAGAGCCCCAAAGGCACAACGGAACGAGTGGGTTCCGTAAGAACGATCGGTGAGCGCCCCCTACCACTACTTCAATAATTTATTAAATCGGCATGCCCTACTCCGAAAACTAGGCCTCAGACAGCAAACGTATGCTCTTGGGGTAAATAGGAAATCAAGGTAAGACGGAGAGGTGGAGGGAGAGCGGGAGCATCATGCCGAATCATTCATCAATAAGAAAGTCATACCGAAACAACTCGGTGCATACGGTTATATCAAAGTGTTAGATAGCACACAAAGGGGGACTTCCTGTAGCTATGGATTAATAAACAAATCAAGGCCTTCTAAAACAAATACAGCAGTTAGCTATGCATGCCAAACCCAGTGGGGTTATACAGCCGATCCTTACTGGCCAAAGTACCTTATAGGGAAAGACATAAAGACCTACGGTAAACGAAGTATTCTCGGATCTTTGCAATAATCCTGGTTCCACCATAGTCATACACACAGGCGTAAGATCCTGATTTGGTTCTATCGTGTTGCTCGGATTGAATTAGCCGGTTTCCAACAATCTTGAATATTTGGCCCTTTGCGTAGTGGATAAAGTAGGGTTTGATCGTAGTCTCTGGCTCCTCCAAGTCACAGCTTATTTTCGGATGCCGCAATCCAACGAGATGAGTGTAGGATGGTGTGATCCGAACGGGTACCGAACCTAAAACGAATGAAAAAAATAGGCTGATGGAGGGGTCTGAATCAGATATTTAACGCACCGGCTTGCATACACACTTTAAGCCCCCATAAATCTAGGATGGAATAGTGGGATTTTACTACGCATTGGACATCCAACTAGTCTATAATGATCTATTTTATTTCCACTAACGACAACATCTTAGCCACTGGTTTCTGTCAGTGACCCCCAAACGTACCACGGGGTAGATGCGCTGGACCAACACGGGGCCATATCGGATTCTGACAGACGTTATCGGATTACACACCATAACAAATGCCAACATTTTGGTCCAGCCCGGTTGCCGGCAACCGTCGCGCACACTGGAATATCTGCCCTCCACCCCCCACCCCAAAAATCTGGCCATTGTTGTGTGGACGGGGGATGTTGAGTAGAGCGCCAAGGTGCAGGCTCGACCGTGTCATTAACCTGCGCTCTCCCCCATCTCCGGTCTTCTTGACTCTGTTTTGACACCGGGCCCACTTAGCAGAGGATAGAGTGCAGTAGATGCTGTACAAGTCTACCATCGATATGAACTAATTCACGCACAATTCACCCTTCCTGTTCCACCTTGCTGTGAGGCACACGGTGGGCATCGTCGGAAACGACGTCCGAACTGTTGGTCACTGTCATTTTTGCGTACTACAGTCCCTAGATGGTACTTAGTCCTGGGACTAGCAGCGACGTATCCAGCGTGTTTAAAATTAGAAGACAGTGGGAGGAACTTCAAAAAGGCTGACTGTGTAATGAGCATTATTTTGGGCCTGAGGAATAAGCGGTCGCGGGCCATGCAGAGGCAACATTTTCTGGCATGGCTGATACCGATCGGTTAGATCGCAGTTGGTAGCCAGGACCCGTATTACAGGTGGCGGGGAAGTTTGTTTACTGGGGCTATTTTGTGGGGCTCCATAATAAAATCTGACTCATTCGGCTTTCGTTTTACGTTTGAGGTTAGGATTAGGGTACCGGTTAATGGTTTCCGATTTTCGGGTTAGGGTTATGCATTTAGGCTTAGGTTTTCGGGTTACGGTTAGGGCTTGACCGTATGATTAGGTTTCAGTATTACGGTTAGGCTTTTCAGTTACGGCTATGTCTAAGGGCTACGGTTACGTTTACAATTTCGGTTAGGGTTAGGGTTGCCGTTAGGGTTAACGGTTAACGTTTACGGTCGGGGTTGGGGTTAGGGCTAGGGTTAAGGTTGGGATTAGGGTTAAGGTCGTCGTCCGCTTCCCCATTCCTGGCTACCAACTGCGATCTTGCCTACTGATCTACAGAAAATTCCAAATAATGACAGAATTGCGAGAGGTCACCTGTTCCCACCAATTAACAAAATCACTGCTGACCACTGTGGGACTGATGAGTTGACAGATTTCAAATAAGAGGTGAGGCTTACATTTCATTAAGATCTGATCGGACAAAGGACGTGATAAATGAAACATCAATTGCTCCGACAACGGGTAGTCCTTATATGTTCACCCAGCTACATTTCATCATCATCAAATTTAAGATCAGTGTGGTACACGCCCGACACTGCTCACGACATCCGTCGTCTAGTATCTTGGTTCTAGTCAGCCGTTTTTGAGTGAAGATGCCTCAGAAACTGCTGCTGAATTTAGCCATGCAGCGGAACGATCACAGGTGGCAAGGCAGACGCCAGTGGTATTGAGAGGGTCTGTCAAGAAAATAGTCCTTGTGAGCAGTATCTCAAGAAGGTAGAGAACAAATTCCTAGGGCTATGATAATCCATTTGCAGCACGTAGTCCTTTTTATCACCATACTATATGTGCTTATTTGACTTAGGCATGTATGCTGTGTCGTGGTTAACCCTCTAATTAGGTTTAGGAAAATTATTTAATTTCTGGTTGAAGTTATGGGTAGGTTTAAGGTTAGCGTTAGGTACCACGTTTGCCTGCCGAATACTATCTAAATTAATCCGACTTTCATTAGCCAATCATCTTGGATTGCCCATTTTCCGCCTGTTTACACAACCGTTATTTGTTTACATCAAACTGCCGATTTCATTAACTGCGGAGTCCATCTACCCTACTGATAAAACAAATATAAACATCCTTCATCTAGTATTGAAGTCCCTAGGCTTTAATTTCTCTGTGAGGCTTCATATCCAATCCTCACCCAAAGGACATCTGCGATCTCTAAACGTACTAATTGTTTCAAGCGTTTAGTCATGGTTTCACTGACGAGAACATGCATCACACGTCAAAGCAAAGGTTTTGGATATATGCATGACATTTTAGTTAGAACAGAAAAAATTTCCGCCTAGGCATACACATGAAGGTAATAACTGACGCCAATTCAATGTGACTTTTTTGTCCTATTTTGTTTGGAAATTATTTAAACAGGGGACTTACCTAATTGTATTACGCTGATGACGGCATCCATGCAGTTGACAATGAAAGAACCAGGTGGGTTGCATTCTGAAATAGCATAGCTCATAGACCCAATGTCCTTGATCGTGAAGTTGGTGTCAGTCGGAGTGCACTCTTCGTATCCTTCGATGACTACTCTTTTCATCATGACCACATCAAAGTAGTAAACTGGCACTAAAATTACAGTATGATCGAAGAAAACAGAAATTTGAATATTTGTTACCCATGCTGTGTTTTCCACATGAATGTTCATATACGGATGTAGGAAATGAGAAACAGTATGTGGTCGGACAACTTATAATAGTAGAAAACATTTTCAAGGAAAAAGGACAGCCGATTGAGGCTATTTTTAGAAAGAGCGCAATAGAGCAGTCAACATTTTTTGCTAAAATATTTTGCATTAGAACTATTATATTCAACATGAAAACTGGAAAAACACTTGCCACAGAGCTTTTATATATTTTACGTCGTTCCTCGGCTCAGGCGGAACTGCACTACTGACGAAAAAATACTAAGCAATGACTTCAGAGACGAGTACTTTACGTACTGCTCTAAATATCCATCTACAATCAATAGGGAAGCCATCAATAGGCTTCCTCGAATGGGGACCACTTAGCACTCTCTCTCTCTCTCTCTCTCTAAAGGAGATAAGAGGACTCTTATGGAAAATCTCCAAGGACCAAAGCACTTCAGACCGAAATCTGTAACTATGGCAGCTCCAGCATTTCAACAAGCTCCCTTAAGTGATGCAGGAAACAAGCCCGTGTGGACTGCTTACCAATGACCTCACGGATAATGTGCTAGGATTTCGTAGTTTCACCAACGCTTGAGGCGTACTCCATTGAGTTCGCTATTTTAGGTCAATATTTCTCCCGGTGATAACCATTCGATGTTGTCGTCAGTCTCCATAGTTGGCGAAATAAATCATCTATACTCGACTTGGTTTGAGATGTCTGATCAGACATTTGCAAGGTTCTTTCGTCGATTCGGCCATTGCGGTGCCACTGTCTATATCCTTAAATTATGTCAGTCGCCATATAAACTGATGACTTTGACGACAACTACGGGCTACTTGCATGCTGCATCATCACGGATTGTAAAATAGGACCGGATTTCTCTGCTCAGGGTTCTGGCGGTTCTGGTTTGTCAACATTTCGCGACATCAAGACGTCTCGCACGTTCCGATCTCGGGGAGGATGAGAAGTGAACTTCCAAGCGGGTGCGAAAGGGAATATGGTCTGATCCTCGGGTGTTACCTGTTTCGGTCCCACACATCAACCTGCCATCGTGAACCTGGCTGTAGAAGCTTGGACTGACTGGAATGTAAACAATCGGACTGGCCTCACTACTGTCGTTGGAAGGAAAGGTCAGCATATATTTGTGGGGACCCTGAAAACACGAGGTGGGAAAAAACAGCCGGTTCTGATCAGCAGAATTTAATACTCTCTCACCACTATCCCATCGAGAACCAAGCCCAAAGTCACCAATAAGGTGACTGTTTGCAGAGCGGCCAGGTCCAGTCGGGCCACTCCAGCCTCCTTCACCCACAACACTGGACTAGGGTCGTGGAGCGCGTCGCATCCCACGGCTGCGTAGCACAGATCGTATTACTGTAGTCGGACATATTGTGAATTTTAAGTACAGCCGGGTTCCCGACAGAATTTGGAATTGTTTGTTCAAAGCTGTCATCTCTAGCGCTTTCGTTTGGGAAATTTAAACATAAGGCGGTAGTGGCAAGCAAAGTTAGCAAACCTCAGCCCTCCTGTCCCGTTAGCATTGTCGCTTCAGGTCCGCGACTGTTTATTCGCCGTACCTGGGAGTCTGCTTTTTTCTCATCTTTTTTTCAGGTGCTGCGTTCATTTAGAAAGGTCTCAACGAGAGAATCGACTTAAGGACAGGTGTCTATGTAGGATTTAGGAAGTGGTATAACAATACTGTTTAAATGGATAGAGTTGCTGAAAATATGCTGTTGAGATGAAGAGCGGATTTCCCAGCAGCGGTGGAGTCAGCAGTATCGTAGCCTGCCCGCCAACATCCGACTGACAAGACTCATGAATCCACGCCCTTTGTTTTATACCCTGTGCATCGGTGCCATCCCATAGTTACTTTGCATGTACCCTTCCCGAATGATCGCCTTGCATTTAGATGCATTTTTACAAGCAACAATAATAACTATATGAAACTAATCAGAATGGATTCTTCGAAAATTAAGCAATGAACTTTGAGTAACAGCCCCGCTATATGGCCAAGCTATAATGTACAGTGA
>CACRXP010000296.1:518813-539844 GCA_902702965.1 Spirometra erinaceieuropaei
GTAAAGTGGGAACGTTAGCCCAACGACACGTCACAATGATGCAGAACAGCGAAATATAGGTAGTCCACCAAGGCAGCCAGCAAGGTAAAATATATCAAACTGACGTGTATACCAACCAACAATTAAGCCCAATGTGATATTTGTTCAAAAATATACGTTATCTTTAAAAAGACAATCACGACACACTAATCAAATTGCTCTACTTTCATAAGAATAATTAGGCAGCAAAGCTGCGTCCGATGTTAAGTCGTTTCGGGAAATGGTAAACTAACTAGATAGACTCCGTACATAAAAGAGGACAAGTAAATAAGCGTTCCTTCGCGGAACATGTTCTTTTGCTTATTAAAAATATTACTGTGCAAATCAAAGTGTTTTGCAAGGTTTCTCTAAATCATACAATTTTTATAAAATCCGATTTCAATTTAGAAGAAAAGAGTTACGATAAAACGTACTGCACTCAACTTTTGGTGATAGATAGCAGTGTAGAACAACGAGGAGAACAATCCAGCGAAGCCCGTCCATCTTTAACCTGGGGCAGTTGGCTTATAACTGTGGACGGCTGTCTATTGATTTTAGGCGTCATTTGAATGTGCTTCAAAACTGTGACCAAATAGCCATCCCTCAGCCTCAGAGGCGCGGGGGACGAAATGTCGGCAATTAAAATGAGAGGCAGAATCACGGTCAACTGCACTTTATCCCCCAGTCAGCAAGTTTTTTATTTGGGGACGACGGCCTTGCCGCCGCTCTCAAAACATTCGACGATTAGCACGTCAGTATATTGTCAATCTGATGCGTGTTTCAGCAGCTTTACCAGGAACGCTATGTGTAGTACACAATTTGGAAAAGTAGAAGATTATTATGAGTGTTGAGGATCTGAATTCCGTTATTTAGTTGTGTCGATACGGCCCATCATTAATTAAGTAATCACTGCCTATACCTCCCAATGATCTGCGTATATCAAGACGCGTGTGGTACATATTCCACATGCATTTGAGAAGTCACGTGGGAAGAGGCCGGTGAAAATCCTTCTATCTTGCATGATAGTTGTGGTGTTAGGCGGGGATGGAGGAGTGCAAATGCGGTACAAGAGTCGTATGGGGGCGAATGTATGATAGTGTCTCTCCCTTACCAGCAAAAACACATCCATAGATCCATACATCCACATAAGTTCATGCTAAATTATTTAAAATCCTCAAGTTTTATAGTTTAGGAAGACGCAAGTTTTAAGACAAAAACTGCAAGAGACTCACTTTTCACCATAGATGAGGACAGAGAGCTCATGCGGAAAATACATTTTGCTGGTGTAGTCGCAAGTGAAACGGGAACGGGTCAATAGGTAATGTGTAACAGATTTATTTACTTTCCATAAAATGCTAACTTTTACCTGAAATCGCGAGAACGCCTTGCGGAAGGTTGGAAGGAATCGCCGCCAAATCCCACTCTTCACACATTTTAACTGGAACTGTGAAATTTATTGAACGTAGTGGTGAAAAAATCTGTTTTCCTACGAATTCTGCGGCCAATAATTCATTTATGTGGGCTGTCGATGAAGACGCCTCACACCTGTCGTTTTCAGGGAGGATGAAAGGTGGACCTTGAAGTATGTGCGAATGCGAACATGGTCCGACCCCTGGGCCTTACAGTTTTCGGCCCCACATATGAATCTGCCATTGTGCACCCCACTGCAGAAGCTTGAGCTGACCGGAATGTGAGCCATCTGACCGGTCGTATTAGCGTTGTTTGCATTAGAAACCTTTTTCCCCTGACTTTTGATGCGAAAAGTACTTGTACTTGGTACAGCCGTGATTACACACGATTTAGCCAGAATCTATGATGCCTCAAAATGCCCGTCATTATGCTTGACGATCCGTAGCAGCAGGTGCTGACAATTTAACCAATTCATTTCCCCAGCGACGAAGACCAAGTACCGAATGTCAAATAACCACTTCCATGTCTCGATGAGCTGATTAGAGCCTGGATTTCACTTGACCCCCTCTTCCACTCCACCGAGTAGGCAATGGTGCCGGACTGAGTGCAGCCACTGCTAGCTCGTGAGGTGAATGGCCAATAACGTGCCCGAAACCACCTCAGTCGTCTTTCTTTGATGGCCTCAAATATCCACGAGATGTTGTCTCAGACAGTGCGGACTGTCTCATTGCAGATAGAGAGCGTGTGCTTCACTCACACGATGGTCCTCAGACAGTGGTGGTCAAAGACTTCCGGTTTCCCCACCCCCTCCTTCACGAGCAGAGCCCAGCATTCACAACCGTAGACAACGACTGAACGGTCAGATATACCGAACACATGAATTTGCATGACAATAGAATAATTACGTTGGATGAATAAACACTTTCTGTGGCATGGGAAAACCCTTCGAGCACCATCGATTCGAGAGACCATATCTCTTTCCCCCCCGTCGACTCGACAACGACCTCGGCCGAGGTATTTGAAACTGTCTATCTCCTCAAGTTGACAGCCATTAATCCAGGAGATCCCTGTCTCGTGTCAGCGATACAGCACTTTTGGCCACTCGGCGAAGCGAATACGAATTCTCTTATCACTAAAATCTTTTGATTTGTACCATGTTCACAAATAAATTTACCGGCTTGATGAGAATTTGTCAAAGCAGCCCTATGCTCGCCAAATGGTTCTCGGGAAGGGATATTTGTTTTAACCATGGCGGTCCATATTAACTTCATGTACGACAACCGTCATTTGGACAGGGCGAATAATTGGGTACGAACTCAGTTGATGCAGCCCATTGCTTTATTTTCGGTTTGGCTAAAGGTTTCACAAAAATGCGTCACATAGTCTTGCTAGCAATGAGCGGCAGCTGGCTAAGCCACTAGGGAAAAGGAAATTATGTAGGGCCTTTCGCTTTAAAATGATTGCTGAATCTATTTCTAACTCCGTCGACTTTCTGCGTAAGATTTCCAGGCTTCTAGAGTATAATGAACTAACTCTATGGACTCCATACATCTAGGAGGGCAAGTAAACATACCTCCTACCAGGAAGCACGTCGATTTATTTAACGAAAATATAACTGGGCAAATCAAAGTATGCCTTGCAAGGTTTCCCTGAAACACATTAATTTCACAAAATACGATTTTAATTTAGGGACAACAAGTTATTAAAAAACGTACTGCATTTGACTCTCAGCGGCAGATGACTGTGTAGAACGACGAGGAGAACAAACCAGCGAAGACCGTCCATCTTTAACCTGTGGCGGTTGGCTCATAACTGTGCACGGCTGTTTATTGATTTTAGGCGTCATTTGAATGTGCTTCAAAACTGTGACCAAATAGCCATCCCTCAGCCTCAGAGGCGCGGGGGACGAAATGTCGGCAATTAAAATGGGAGATAGAATCACGGCCCCCTGTCACCGGATCAAAAGGTTTATCTGAAGATGACGGCCTTGCTGCCATTCTCAAACCATTCGACCATTATCACGTCGGTATATTGTCAATACAATGCGTGTTTAGCTGCTTTGAACGAGCACATATTGTGTGCTGCTTCTTTCGGGCAGTTAGAATATTGACAGGAAAACTTTACGCACTAAGACAAGGCTGACCGAAATGGCGAAATCTGATTTACTTTCCGTCATCAACCAGCCACATCCAGCCCCGAACGCCGAGGCTCAAACTCGCGAACTGTCGCCACAAGTCCAACAGTCTAGCAATTGAGCCACGGGCTCACTGTCCCGTCGGTTGGCAAACGGCTAACTGAAGATGGCTAACAAGCCAACCATGTCCGGTCCTGTGGTTATCATCTTTTCCAAAGGACTCGTCACCCGATACATTTGGCAGTACCTTCAGCTATAAAATGCTAGTCATATACATCGTCGTGAAGCGTTTCCGCCACTTTCTTAAAACATCCCTAATTTCTCGGACTACAAGCCGTCGATGTTCGGCTTTCAATACCACTCAGGGAGGAATAGTCCGAGGCAGATTAACCCACCTGGATTACATTTCACAATTCATCAGCAACCTCCTTCCGACTCTATACCTCAGCTGGCATGTGACTGTATTCAGGGTTTCCAAGCTACAAGCCATATATTTTCCGCGTGCGGAAAACCACACATTTGTTTATGGTATTTAAAGGAGACCGTATGTGATTCATAAAACTTACAGTGGATTTGAGCCATAGTGTAAAACTTGCAAGTAACATTAGAAAATGCAGAAACGCGACGTTTTATGAACGGGCATTTCACGGTATTAAAAAAATTCTTATAATTAGAAACTTTTAAAACCTAATTATACGATTTTTTCAAGCATAAAATCGAAAAAAGAAAAGAGGAAAAGTTTTCGAAAACCGAATTAACCCGTTTTTTCGTAAAATTTGGAGAAGACGTAATTTTTTACCAAATGAGTAAAAAATGAAAATTTTTATGCATGTTTTCTATAAAATACTAGCCGGGCCCGGCCACGCGTTGCTGTGGCTTAGGTGAATTCAAAATCTCTTTTGGATAATTCGATGTGGATAGGACGTGTTGCAGACAACACTAATGCATACATCCCAGTATCGGTAGCTTTCCAATAAATTGGTAGCCTGGCATGCACAACGGAAAGTGACATGCGTAACGCCGTTGACAGATTTCAATTGCTGGAAAGACGATGAAATGGACACATTCACCAACACCGTTAGGAGTAAGAAGCATTCGTCCTGATTGTGATGCACGCTGTGCACTCTGCCTATCGCAGTTCCGTTGAAGATACCAAGGGGTCCGTCGACTCGCTCTCGTTTGCGTCGTACAAAAGATATTCAACACGCATTCCCTGAGTAATACGTAGGTACTTCCGAATACGGCAGTGTTTTCCCAAACGCGTCAGTTTGGCCTAACAGGAAGAACACAGTTACTGTTTGTTGCCGGTGGCCTGTTGCACATTTTCATCGGTATAGTAAACGCATTGCCCATTCACTAAGTGTACTGCAAGTAAACAACAACTGGACTTGCTCATGGAGGGGAAAAGAAACAATCCGCCACACGGCCCTGTTGCTGTTTATGCAGCTTCCAGCCCAATAATGTGAGATTTACTCAAGTTTTATGTCAACATCCCTTCCCCACCTTTCGTGTTGCAGGCCAAACCAGCCATGTCGCTGCCTTTGCTCACGTACTTACAAATGCACCAAATTCATTTCTCGGAATTGCAGTTTTACACGTTCATGTGAACTTGGCTTGCTTTTAAAAGCAAAGTCGAATAAGAAACAACCCAGCAGTTACTGATTGGTACGTCACCGGTTCGCATTCGTACGGTTGCCGAGTCGCCGACGTCTTCAGCTGATCGTTTTCGGTATAAGGGGACTTCCGTCGTTACCGGTAACTGTGGTGCATACGAATGCCTGAGGATATCTCTGAGAGCGTTTTCCGTCTGTCATACCAGGTGGTTAGCGGTGAGGGGGGGGGGGTGAGAACTGGGACTTGGGGCACCGCTAAGTCCACTTATAATATTCTTAGCCGCAACTTCGGGCAAATCATTGTCGACGTCGGCGTCAGGTAATTCAGCGCATATTGCATCGGCGATTTCGTTGAGGGTGATCTTATTACAGAGCCAGATCCAGACGTGTGCGTGGGCAGTCTCCTCTTTTGCCATTCCCCCTAATACATCCACCAGCGCACAGACCCTAAAACCTCCTGTTTCAACATGATGTTCATCGGCGATTCCAGTTTTTTCTTAGAAACACGTGCTTTGATGTCATACCAATTCACCGGCGATGGCCTTGGAAGTAAGAGTCGCTTAATAACCCACCAAGCTGGAATGCATGTGAATGTAATGAGTAGGTCTGGACACCCCGTACTGACAACCATAAGGCATTGCACCTCAATCGCACCCGAGCATGTGAAGTGGACTGTCTGCGTATGTGGATGAAGAAATCATTTGTCCTACAACGTTAGGTGTATTACCGTCGTTTACAACTGCATCATGCAAAGGAATATATTCTTCAGATCGCAGCTTGGTCTGATTCAAGCGAATGAAAGCAGGGGTTCAGTTTCGATGTTTGCATGCATATCCACGATGCAGTGATGAAGCAATTTACGGCATTTCAAAAGGGGATTACTTACATTCTGTCGAATCATAAGTCTGTAGGAGTAGTGGTTCATTGCGCTGCATTTCATGTGCGTTACCTCGTCACCGACTGGATTTATCATCTTAACGTTCAAGTGATATCCATCGGTACCATCCCGATAAGTCAATGGATGTTGCGTTGGAATCGGTCTCCGACTGCCGGTATAGATGGTATCATCTTACCCTCAAATCATTAGTCTTCCAACGGTTGTTGTCTTACCGTCGTTTACAACAGCATCAGGCTGCGTGCATACTGAGCACGGAGTCGTGTTTGACGCTGGTCTGCTGTTCCGCGCTGGCGCCATTCGGCCTCTCCCAGCTGGCTGTGTTCAACCTGTTGTGAACGAAGCAGGCCTGAAGCTGCAGAACGCGGTAGCTGTGACCGCAACCGGGCTTCCACAAGCCGAACTGCACAATACTGAGCGGACACGGGGCGACAGCCCCATCATGTGTGTTGAGCCGGGGAGGGGAGCGTCTGGTGTTAATTGCATCCAGTCCTCACCACCGAGAATCGCCGAGGCGGCGGTGACGGCCCTATTATATGGACTGTGGGACAATTTTAAGTGGCGTCCAAGTGTTGCGTGTTTTTTTGCTGCAGGGTGAGTGGTTTGCTCTGGCGGCCCATATTGCGTCGGCCCAGAGAGGGTGGAGGGCCTGCTCAAGTGCCTGCAGGGTGGGTGGTGGGGTGAGCGCGGCTGTCGAGCGGAGCACATGCGTTTGAGCGAATGTCGGTCAAGTGGCCACAGTCTGGGCGCACATGTGTCCGCCCGGATGTAGGTCAAGTGGCCACAGCTGGTGGCGTTGTTATGCTGGACCCTGCCACGCGTTGCTGTGGCTCAATATGATGCATTGGCAGATAAGGGAAAGAGGAAGGGGCACGTTCCCAACTGAGAAAAGTGTAAGGCCACCGGTTAGCGGTATGTATGGCGTGCGAAACCCAGGATTTTCCTTCCAGCCGCTGTCGAACGCAGCGCAATTGTTTGCTGCACCCAGTCGAGAATTCCGGAGTAAGTGGTGACGGAGGCATTTATTTCGCTCACTGGTGTCGTTCGAGGAATTACAGGCAGTGTGTGCCTAAAGTCTCCTGCAAGCAGTAGCAGTGCATCGGAAATGGTCTGCTTCTTCCTCAAAAACCCGGCAGTGTTCGGCCAAGGGCCTCGAACCCTTTTTTGCGCCATTGGGCATTCATTCCAAACAATAAGTTTGCATTTCTGCAGTACTTTCCCCATGCCGGATGCCTTGGAAATGTTACACGGGAGAGTTTCAATGAATTGCACGTTCAAAGGCAGTTTCGAAGCTGGATGAACGGCTTTTCTGCCAGGTAGCAGCTATTCCCGGGGATGCAAGTGCTAGGGCTATGTCGTTTATTGGATCGAATTGCCGTCAGAATCGGTCGTAGTAGGAACGTTTTGCCAGTCCCTCCTGGCGCATCTAGGAAGAAGTTTCCTCCAACCCCTTTATTGACATTCCGCATTATTTGATCGTAAACGCCACTCCGCTGTAGTCTTCGCTTAGGAATGTTTGATTGCAAGCATGGCAGAAGTTGAACCGTGTTTTACTTTTTTTCATGGCGCCAATCCACATCTACCGAAGCAGCAGCAGCAGATTGGGTTTGAGGTGACATTCCCAGTTGCTTAAGAACTTTGTTCGCGATTTCTACGTACATATCCTTAATCACTATTAACGACTCGCAGTAGATTCCTGCTGTTCAAGCCACATTTGAATTTTCCGTGCATAGATGACGGCAGATATCTTTAACCATGTGCGATTTATGCTTCTCCCGTAAAACTGTTGGAGATGAAGGAGAGAATGTGGTCAATATGACTGTAAAGAATTCATGAATTTGATGTGATGGGGCGTGTTGAAGGCGTCCTTAATACATACGTCCCGCTGCTGATCGTTCTCCAGTAACTGAAAAGCCTGACACGCACTGCTGATAGTGTCATGCGTAACGCCGTTGACATATTTCAATTGCTAAAAAGACGTTGGACCGGGCACATTCACCAACACCATGCGAGGTAAGATTGGGATGCACGGTGTGCAGTCTGCCTGTCGCAGTTCCTTGGGTATGCCGGGGTGTCCGTCCACTCGCTCTCCTCGTTTGCGTTGTTCGGATGATTTTCTACACACATTCCCTGTGTAATACGTAGGCACTTCCGAATACGGCAGTGTTTCTGCAAACGCGTCAGTTTGGCTTAACGTGGAGAACGCAGTTAATGTTGTTGCCGGTGGACCTAAGGCAACCTGTTGCACATATGCAGCTGTAAAGCAAACGCACTACTCATTCTCTAACTGTACTGCAGGTGAACAACACCTGGACTTCGCTCATGGATGGGAAAAGCAATAATCCGCCACAAGGCTTTGTTGTTGACGTATCTTCCAGCCCCATACTGTGTGATTTCATTGAGTTGTATGTCCGCACCCCTTCCTCTCCTTTCGTGTTGGAGGCCGAAAACGGTCATCTCGCTGCCTTTATTCACGTACTTACAAAAGTACCTAATACATTTCCCGGAATTGCAGTTTTTTCACGTTCATCTGCACTTCGTTTGCTTCTAAAAGCAAAGGCGAATACGAAACAACCCAGCGGTTACCGACTTGTATGTCACCTATTCGCATTCGTACGGTTGCCAATTTGCCGACGTCTTCCGCTGTTCGTCTTTGGTGTAAGGAACTTTCGTCGTTACCGGCAACTCTGTTGCATACGAATGCCCGAAAATATCCCTGAGAGCATTTCCCGTCAGTCATGCCGGGGGTTGGGGGGGGGGGGGGATTGGGATTCAGTGCACCTCAAGGTCCACGTATCATATTCTTCGCCACAACTTCATGCAAAGCATTGTCGACGTCGGTGTAAGATAATTCAGCGCATATTGCATCGTCGATTTCGATCTTGTTATAGAGGCAGATCAATACATGTGCATGGGGCAGTCCCCTCTTTTACCGTTCCACCTAATACATCCAGCAGCGCACAGACCCAGCCACCTCGTGTTTCACCATGAAGTTTATCAGCGATTGCAGTTTCTTCCTGAAAATACGTACCGGAATGTCATACCTATTCACCGGCAATAGCCCGGGAAGTAAGAGCTGATAAATATATCCGCCCAAGCTGGATTGCATGTGAATGTAATGAGTAGGTCTGGACGCCCGTACTGACAAACGTAAGCAATTGCACCTCGAGCGTACTCAAACATATGACGTGAACTGTCTGTACATGTGGAGGAATAAATCGTTAGTCTTGCAACGTTATCTGTATTACCGTCGTTTAGAACTGCATCATGCAAATGAATATATCCTTCAGAGCGGAGCTTGGTCTGATTCAAACGAATGAAAAGCAGGCGTTCTGT
Source organism: Spirometra erinaceieuropaei (assembly GCA_902702965.1). Taxonomy (NCBI): domain Eukaryota; kingdom Metazoa; phylum Platyhelminthes; class Cestoda; order Diphyllobothriidea; family Diphyllobothriidae; genus Spirometra; species Spirometra erinaceieuropaei. Next base: position 528,220 of record CACRXP010000296.1, read on the forward strand.
TTCTTTTTTTGCGCATACATACCCACAATGCAGTGGTGAAACAATTGACGACATTTCAAAAGAGGGATTACCTACACTCTGCCGAGTCATAAGTCGGTAGGAGTAGTAATTCATTGCGCTGCATTTCATGTGCGTTACCTCGTCACTGACTGGATTTATCATCCTAACGTTGAAGTGATATCCACCGGCACCATCTCGAAAAGTAAATGGCTACTGTGTTGAAATCAGTCTCCGACTGCCAGTATATGTTGGATGGCAAAATCGTCAGTCTTTCAACGGTTGTGGTCGCACCGTCGTTCACAACAGCATCACGCAAATGAATGCGTTCTTCAGAGCGTAGTGTGAATGCTGAGCACGCAGACGTGTTGGACGGTGGTCCGCTGTTCCTCGCTGGCGTCTTTCAGCCACTCTCAGCTTGTTGTGTGCATTCTGTTATGAACGGAGCAGACCTGAAGCAGCAGAATGCGGTCGCCGTGACCACAACCGGGTTTTCGCAAGCCGGGCTGCACGACACTGGGCTGACAGTGGGTGACACGCCCCTTATGTGGATTGTGCGGGGGAGGGGAAAGGGGGTTTTGTTAACCGCATCCAGTCGTCGCTCCCGAGAATCCCGGCGATGCGGTGACAGCGACATCAATGAGGGTAATGTGGGACAATTCCAAGTGGTGCCCAAGAGTTGCGTGTTTTTTTGCTGCAGGGGGGAGGTGGTTTGCTCTGGCGGCCCAGATTGCATCGGCTCAGAGAGGGTGGAGGGCCTGCTCTAGTGTCTGCAGGGGGGTGGGTGGTGGGGTGGGCGCGGCTGTCGGGTGGAGAACGTGCGTTTGAGCGAATGTCGGTCAAGTGGCCACAGTCTGGGCGCACATGTGTCCGCGCGCGATGTAGGTCAAGTGGCCGCATCAGGTGGCGTTGTTATGCCGGAAAAAATCCAGTTTTTTGCCCATCGCAGGCATACCATCGGCATAATTTCAAAATTGAACAGACAAAAACCCGGCCCTATGCGCGGGTCGGGTTGTGTCCAAATTTCAGCGCAATCGGTGCAGTACTTTCGGAGATTAGATATAACACAGAAAAAAAAACCTTCCATTTTTATATATATAGATAATTGAATTTTTAAGAGCATCGAAAATAAGTGAGAAAAGTGCAGGCTACTAATGTAGTCATTTTTTACGGAGTGACTTTTTTGCATGCGGCCAGAAAGAAGTTCCTTCGAAAGTCGGCATCTCGAGGTAGCCGGTTTATTATATAATTACGCTGCGAAGTGGTCATTTTTGAAACCCTGCTTAAGTGATCTTTTCGAAAGAAAAACGCATTTCAGAAATTTGGTTCACATTTCATGAGTTAGCACACCAACTGCAGTGACTGTCCAGTGCCTGTTTGAAACCCTAATTCCCAAATCAAGGTCTCCGGAAATCAAGAACCTGGGATTAATTTCCAATCCAATCTTCTAGCACAGTGACCTATTTGACTCCTCCAATAGACACGGCATGATGGTCGCGTTCTCACATCAAGAGAACGCTAATGGCTTACGTGGAAAGCATTCATTTGTCGTCAAAAGTACATGCAGCTTGATGTGCGCCTTCGGGACATTTCTGCGATCTCTGTTTTTATACAGACACCAGCTACCGCGTGCTGTAGTATTGAAACGTTCTACTGAAAAAAAGGAGATACGTTCATACGAAAGGGAATTTTTTATGTCTGTCGTCTCGGACTCACACTGCAAACCATAACCATGACGGTGGCAGCAACAGCACGGTCTGCCACAAAAAGGGGTCGAAGGACTCACTTGCCGAGATGTGCTGGTCTTTTTCAAAGGTGTTGATACTGCCAGACTGAACGAGGCGACTCGTCAAACAGTCCACCCATTGGCCAGTTTGGGCTTGGTTCTCGTTGTGACAATGGCAAATGCTGAACTTTTCTGCCCAGAACCATTTATGTTACCCGCACGTGTTTCCAGCGTTTCTGAAAACGTATCCTGACCTGGTGTTAAAACGACGGAAGTAATGCACTTAAAAATAACAGCGTTCTAGTCACTTCAATGCTTCATAGCTTTCCTCATGGTGGCCGTTTGATGCACGATATGGGAACGTGTGTCAAACCGTGTTCATCTCTAATTTGCGGCTAAATTGGCGAATGCTACCCGCCCTGATGTCGTGAAAGTACTGCTGCTTCTCATGTCAGTTGCTTCGCAACATGACTCGACTCGAACACTACAATGTCGGATTTGCACCCAAACGTCATCTGGGCGACCTTTAAGATATCGTCTTGCTGTGCCGATTTACACAATGCACTGTCGCAGGTGAGGTGGAGGACCTCCGTCGCTCAGTTTATATGTGCTGGAAGGTTGTTTTGTTTATGGCCGAAAAGTGAGAAATAAAGTTAATCCAGTTTCTTCATATTGCTCACCAGACCATACAACAAGCAGAGAATGTCTTGGCCGACCTTTATTGCTGAAACTTGGCAAGTTTTTACCACAGACATCGTCTGCTGGTGCTACGTCTGACTGTCCTATCAAAAGAGCCTAGAAAATTGGTATTGCACAGAAGTCTTGCTTGAAAGCTTAGAAAACCAGACTTATGCCTGCGTCTTACCTCAACAGAAAATGTCCAACATTGTAAATTATGTCACTTAGTCTTCTCTATCAGTAGTTGATAAGGGCCTCTAAATAATGGTCCACAGAAGAAAACACATGAGAAAACGTTTGCAGTTACAGAGGAATCAGCAGGCTTAGATCAAAGAATCGCAAGCATATAATAGTAGTGCGGGTAGTGTTTGACACATACAGACAGTCTCAGTAATTCAGACGCGAGTGGGACGGTTTAGGCAGGGCTGAAGCCCAATTTACTAATTTTTTTAGAAAAAGATTGATGAAAACGATTTCGGCTGATGAAGGTCAACTGACGCGCGGTACTCTCCACTACATGGGCGTCAGTATGGTCGATTTTTATCGGCGGGATTTCTATCACGAGACAGCAGAATGGCCATCACTGAGCATTTAGGAACTACCGAAACATCATATTGGGCGTGACTCCCAACATACTCATAGCGATATTATTAGGTTTGCACCTAACGTTTAGAGGCTCTGATGGAGAGCTCCATAAACAATTAGGCTTTTAAAAAAGTTTTCTAATTGCCGAATAATTTGGAGCCTGATCATTCGTTGCGTTAGTGCTTAGTGATTTCAGTCTACAAGGTGCATGTGTTCCGCATAAAAAAATCACACATTTTTCTATGCCTTTAAAAAGATGTCATACAGAGTCCATGAAATTTTGCAATGGATGCGGGCTATGTTGTACATTTCATGAGGAGCTGTGGTAAACGGCCAGGCACGATGCTGTGAGAATGGACATTGCGCGGTCTGAAAAAGTCTCATAATAAGAAACATTTTGAAAACCTAAGTGTACTCCTTCCTTGAGTATAAAACATAAAGAAGACGTGATTCTCTATTAATTGAGCCAAACAAAGCATATTTTGTTTATGATTTCTATAAGCTATATTTGAATTTGCAAGACCATTGAAAATCAAAGCGAAAATTGCATGCTACTTAAGTAGTTATTTTTTACCGAGTACGGCTTCTACAGGAGATTGAGAAGCAGTGTATTCAAATGCTGACATCCTGCCAAGTCCGAATTATTATAGGATTTTGCCACAAGGTAATCAGTATTCATATTCACATTGACCCAACTGTGGAGAACTCGGCGCCCCGGTGGGATTCGAAACCACGCAGTAAGGGGAAGACTTGAGTACAGGCAACGCTCCAACCACTTGAGCTACGAGGCCTCTCCGGACGACGCGAGTTTAATCACGTTTGGGTCAAGTTACCTGCCCAACCTACTGCAACGTCTGAAATCCACCAAATCTGATACAGTAAGTTGACTGCCCAAGCAGGATTTCCTAAGTAATTCACCTAGAATCCACCAGATGACTACTAGGCTCACGTAATCCATAGAGTGGCGGATTCCAGACGTTGCCGTAGGTTGGGCGGTAACTTGACCCAAATGTGATTAAACTCGCGTCGTCCGGAGAGGCCTCGTGGCTCAAGTGGTTGAAGCGTTGACTGTACTAAAGCCTTCCCCTTACTGCGTGGGTTCGAGTCCCATCGAGGCGCCGAGTTCTTCAGAGTTGGGTCAATATGAATTATTTAGAATTTGCCACAATATCTATGGATAATCAGTATTACAACCGCGCCTAAGTAATCCTTCCTAATCGAAAAAAAAAACATTTCAGAATTCCAGCCAAAATTTCATGAGATCGGTCACTCACTGTAAGAGATTCGCCCATGATTCTAATTTTCACTAAAGCGTTCGTGAGAAAACTGGGAAAGTTCCAATGAAACAGTGTAGTAGTGAACTGTGATTCTGTGCTCATTGTACTGCTGACCTTTTCTGGTTGTTGGTGAATTAAACATCCTGTCGTCTGCGCTTCGAGCTTTTTGACCATTTAGGTCCTTACAGACTTAAGATGCAGGGTTTTCCTCATTATCGAAGATTCTGTTAGGAAAGTCAGCATTTACTCTCTGGAGTCAAGTAGACTCAGGCATTATTAGGTCGTACGCATGCTTCATATTATTTTTTTGTGAATCAGAAGCCGAATTTGACTCCCTTCTTGGTTGAAAGATTTCCTTTTCCCCATAATTGTGAGTATGATTGGAAGAAGGACATTGAGAATGGGCTTCATGCAAATGATTATCTAAACTTAATCCTACTTGGGAAAATGATCTAGGAAATAGCAGAGATGAGGATAACAATAAAAGCCAGCATTACCTTACTGACGTCCAGGAACAATGGGGTCTGCAAAATGTAAGACGTTCTTGTTAGCGGCGTAACTTATAAGACACTACGCGGTAATCTGAAACAAGATGTCGGTTAAAAAGGACAAATATCGTGGTATTGTAGTACTGAGTTTCGTACAGCATCACAGCCATGCCGGAATGCCGGTTGTCCGCCGGACTTCCTCAGTCACTAAGGTAGGCATACTCCACAACCCTGTCCTGCGTCATCTGACACGTCTAATCCGACTGCCTAGATATACATTTGCTGATCAAGTCGTTCCGGTGCAGAAAGTTGTAGCGGCCAACAGGACCGCAGCATGACCATGGAATGGGCAAGGTGAGAGAAGAACGATAAACCATTCCATAGGCAGAATAATATTACCGACAAAGACAAGGGAGACTGGAATGGCCATTTCTGGCTTATTAGCCGTCGTCAGCCAGCCATACCCAAGCCCGAAGTGTGGAACACCCGAGCCTCGAACTCGCGACCTGTTGGTTTAGAAGTCAACGCCTCTACTCACCGGGCCACGAGGCCGTTGCCTTGTCGGTTTTCGATCGGGAATATACAATGGTAGGGGGCGCTCACCGATCGTTCATACGGAACTCTCTCGTTCCTTTGTGTCTTAAGGGCTCTCTCTCGAGCCCAACCAGCAGCCGCACAGCGGCGCATGATATATAGGCAGAATGATATTACCGACAAAGACAAGGGAGACTGGAATGGTCATTTCTGCCCCGATGAGTAGAGGCGTTGACTTCTAAACCAACAGGTCACGAGTTCGAGGCTCGGGTGTTCCACACTTCGGGCTTGGGTATGGCTGGCTGACGACGGCTAATAAACCAGAAATGGCCATTCCAGTCTCCCTTGTCTTTGTCGGTAATGCCATTCGGCCTATATATCATGCGCCGCTGTGCGGCTGCTGGTTGGGCTCGAGAGAGAGCCCTTAAGGCACAACGGAACGAGTGAGTTCCGTATGGAAGATCGGTGAGCGCCCCCTACCAAACCATCCCATCCCCACTCACCAAGGCTTCACGCCAGTTAGTCTACAAGCTGTAAAATATCCGACAGGCCACAGGCCTTTTGGACACACGACGGTAGTAGCGTCTCAAAAACCGACTCGGAAGGGCACGGAAATATGTATCGCCATATTACGGGTAGCCTTGCACTAAAGGGCTTGTGTAAATGATGGAGATCGGTTTAGTAGGATTAATAGGTTTAGGGTTATTGTTGGGGCGCGTAGCACGGGGAAACTTATTCCCGCATACAACCACCGGTCCTTTGGGAGAGACGTTTATACTGACTACTGATATTCGCTAGTCAACGTCAGCTAGTGAGAGGTAATTGACTAGTCTAAGTGTGCCTCATCCCTCCCGCTTTCCATTTTTACTCTGCCCCACACGGATTACAGGGACCGACTGACTATCGATCAACTAGATATCCACACCGAATTGCCTCCTTATGCAGTTTCATTTTTTAAATCAGAATTTGAAGAGGAAAAACATACGTTTTACAACGTGACATCTGAGATGCCTGTGTTATTTAACGTTCAGCGAACAGATAATTTGCCATTTGTCCACATCCAAGGAAGCGAACTAGACTGCCAGCTCTTCCGACGCCTGAGACTGCTCATTGACCTCCACAGCGAATTCCTCGAGATGAGTGGCAGGCGGTTTCTACTCTGGGCAATGAACGTGAGATCGAAAACCTAAATTGAAGTCGGTATCGCAAGATACTTTGAGAAGCTCTGTCGAAGAGGCGTATCGCTCCTAACTGTAAATGTGATTGTTTCTAAGATATTAGTTCAACTTTGAGTTGGGGTTCGTCGTTTTCCAGCACTGAGGTGGTTCTCTAAACGCTTGAAGTTTCTAAATGCAACAAAAATCCATAGCCATAATAGACAAAAATCCATCAAAAATGAGCATGATGAATGGGACTTCAGCACGGGTCCGTCGCATGTGATTTTGATTCGAAAGGCCGTCGCTATATTGAGAAACAGCACAGTGATATCTGATAGGTGAGTGATATGGCGCCCAAGTTTCAGGTAGCTTGGCACATCTTTTGTTGCGGTCTTGCTTTGTGGCCGCGAGGTGGGGTTCCCCTCTGGTCTCCCGGGTGATTTATAAACAGCATTCAACTCGCCGATCAGGTGGCTTCGTAAGTTACGTCTGCATGCGTCCTAGCTTGTGTATTCATGCCGGTAACCATGAAATATAACCTGATAAACCAACTGTCTATCCATTTTCATCTGGAACTTGCTCCGCATCGACTGCCCAAGTGTGAGTTCCGATCAATGGGCAATTGTGATACCGAGTTCTGTGTGAAACTATTCTGCCGTCTCGGAAATATGTTTACTGCGTGAGACACAGAGAGTGAAGGTATACTAGTCTTGGTGAATACCTCATTACGGTCCTTTGATGGGCTGCCAAAGGATCTCGGGAATTCCGACGTCCGATTTCCCATTTTTTAGCTAGATCTTTTGTTGCCAAATCTAATACCTTAATTTGGTAGATATCACTGTACGTGAGAAGAGTTGAACAGTATCTACTTCTGTTGGCAGAATAAAGAAATCCGCCTGAAGCTGTTCAGACACGTTCGCGATTTTCTTGAACATGGAGAGATAATTCAAAGGCGTCAGTAACTTGCCGTTTCACTGAATTACATTATATCTATGAGTATGAAGTGAAGTGAGCGCTGTGCTCCTGAAAAATTGACAACGGCTTTCCTTTGCGTCCATAGCCCGTGTCGTACTGTCTTAGCATTTTTCTCGTTGATTTTCGATGCCCCTAAATGTCCAATTATATTTCATGAAAAACATGCATAAAAATATTCATTCTTCTGCTCGTTCGGTAGAAAACTACGTCTTCTTTTAATTGCATGCTCGAAGGAGGGACATAATTCAGTTTTAAAAAAGTTTCTAATTGTGCAACTTTTAAATACCGTGAAATGGCCGTTCATCAATCGTCATGTCTCTGCATTTACCAATGTGGCTTGTAAAGTTAACAATATGGATCAAATCCACTGTCAAACTTTATGAACACTATATGATCCCGCTTTATTACCGTGGAGGAATGTGTGGTTTTCTGTACGCGGAAAATATGTGGTTTGTAGTTTGAAAACCCTGAATCGAAGTGTAGCGGTGGAGCGAGTTCAAAATTGTTCGGGAATTGGAAAGTTTTTGAAAACCTAATTATCCTTTCCTTCGAGTATAAGATTCGAAGATGTAATTTTCTACCGAATGAGAAAACGAATGAATATTTTTATGCATGTTTTCCATGAAATATAATTGGACTTCTAAGGACATCGAAAATCAATGATAACAATTCTTGCTACTTGAGTATTCGTTTTTTACAAAGTGCATTTTCTGCATGCAGCCGGAAGCAACTTCAGTCGAAAGCCGGCATGCTGACGTAACTGAAGTACTTTAGAATTAAGTTGCACGCTGACTAGTTTTACAACCCCACTTAATTAATCTGTTCGAAAGGAAAACGCATTTCGGAATTTCGGTTGACATTTCATGAGTTAGCCCACTTACTGTACTTGCTGTTCCAAATGAGGTGGCGAAAATGACTTATCTTCCAATAATTCCAGAATGCCACTATGGCGGTCAGCTATAAACAGAAGAAATATCAGCAACTCCATGAGAACCGCATATGTTTTTATTTCCCAGGATAGTGGAAGAATTGCCTAATTCCTGTTCCATCGCCTGAGCACGCATCTGGAGTAGAGACGTCTTCAAGCAGCACAATACGCATTGTAGAAATAACGCGGAACCACAGACATGATATTTGCAGTCCATCAACTGCAGGAAAAGTGTTAGAAGCTAAGAACCGACCTCTGCGGTACGACTGTGGCACACTGACTGGGGGCGTTGCGGCATCCAGCACAGAACTAAGGATTTACAGGCCACTGCCCTGACAGCGCTTTTGTACGACGGCGGAAATGTGGACTGTTTGTGAAAGTTGGACAAGAACTGTGATACTGGGACTAACCGGTGTCTTAAATATTGCACCCTTCTTAGACACTTACAACTGCGATGGAACTGCCCAATCGTCAGGAAGGACAATGAGTTCCTGCCCATGCAGCTGTTCTGCGACGACATAGCTACGGATGATCGTGGAAAAGGCGAATAAGAGTGTCGTTATAAGAACATCTTGAGGGTCCCACTCAAGCATCCGCAAACTAACGCAGAGATCTGAGAGGACCTCGCTTAAGATCGACAGGCAAGACGTACTGTCGTAAGGATGGGAGCAGTCATCCTTAGAGAAAATCAAATGGCCACTGCCAAGGAAAAGAGAGACTAAAAGGACTCTAATGCTGAAGGTCAATGACGTAAATAATCGAACCCTGCCATTGTTAACGTACGTTACAGGCCAGGACAGGCCTCGTAGAATACGCACAGACCCAGCGCAATGTGAACACGACCAACCCGCTTCTCATCACACGACACAGCGTCACTGCTGGCACCATTATTCTCACCAGTGTGAACTCTACTGTCATCCTGCAAACATTACTCCGTCACCAACAATGTAGGCTCAGTTTCAGCCTGCCATAATTAAACCGTATTTTCCCATCACGCATGCGCCTGCTCGGTCACCTGCGAATCGCTCACACCGAGATCAGTGAAGAAGTGTTAAGAATCCGATATGCACCCGCCACATCTTACAATACCCTAGGATATCCCGACATCGCAGGCGTCTGATTGGTAATATGCGCAAATAAGACGGCAGAATTAATCACGAAAATGCTACCTCCTGCATAAAGAAACTATTCTACCACCAGCACTTTCAGCTCAACCGCCACCGTCGGCTCAATAAGCACAGGCCATCAAACGTTTGCATCACTCATCGGCCTGGTCGGACTCGAGAGAATTCATCGCACGGAGACTGGTGTGTCCATGTCAAGAGACCCAGTATACACCCGCCGCAGCCACTTTGTCGTTGGCTGTCCACTCCTTCGATCGCTATCACCGACGCTTGTTCGCCTCACGCGCCCTGTCGTTTCGCTGCTAGGACCGCGAAAGACTTCGCACTAGCCTCGCGAAAGCTCGACGTCAATCAGCGATGCGCCACTCACTGATTGGACGCAGGCGACAGAGCACGCACACCCTGGGGGCTAAGAACCTCAACGGTGGGCACTGGTGCACATTTAAAGGGACGGCTGGTTCCAACTGCCTGCTGGACTGTCTGTACTTTATTTCGCCTCAGTAAAGCACGTCCAACGTAACACATCTTCCCTAGCTCGTAATTTGGGACTCCTCGTCTGTCCACCACCACACGCTTGACATGGCTGCCCGCAGTGTCGAAGGACATTCGGTCATCAAATGGGCATGTTCATCTATAGGCCCCTCCAGACTCCATCAGCACACCGTACCCTCCCTGCCCACATTCCTAGGTCACATACGAACATCGTGCACACCACGCGCCACAAATGAGTCATACATGCAGCTTGTTCAATGCAGCACAATCAGCCATTTCACTTGATCTCATCACTAGCTGGTTGACAGGCTCGGGATGGGGAGGTTTGGATGGCACTGGAGACCCCACCCCCAGGGCACACCAGTCCCTTCTGCGACTGTCTCTGATGGCTGATTCGAGTGAGAATCTGAAATGTCAGGCCAGTCAAATTCTCGTTCAACCGATCGCATCTTCATCTGAACTGCTACCTGGAAGTCGTATCTGGGCCAATACGGGGACCAGATAGGCTAACAATGCAAGTTAATCGGGCTGCCTAGAGTCCATGGATAGCACCGTACATGGGCGCGGGTGTGGATGCACGCCTAGACGCCGGCCCCACGATGCGCCAGCCATTGCGCCCAATCACAGCACCAGAGGACTGAAAGGTACAGACAGTTGACTGGTATATGGGAGCGGGAAAAGAGTGAGGCCGACAGTGGTAAATCTAACTCCATGGCAAACCAGCCCATCCCTCGTTATAAGCAATCCGATGCGCATGAGTCCATCAAAACGCGCAAAAGTTTGTAACGTGGCGGGATGCCAAACGACTGGGTAACTCTCTCCCCTAAGGGCTGGGAGCCGGGCTTCAATGGCCCCTTCAGAGTGTGGTCTTTATGGCCCTCTAACAAACGTGAGGTCCGAGCCGCCCTCGTGAAGGCCTGGTACATCTGGAGTGGAAGCCAAGCCTGTTTAGCGTTGTCAGCCACTGGACCCGAGACCGTTACCGGCCGTCCTGACATTGTCCTGCCACTGGCGTAAGGCGGGTGGGGGAGGAGAGTGTGTTAGGTGCGGTGTAATCTTGCCTCACTATAAACCAATTCAAATGCAAGTCACCGTCTACAGCCCATTCTGTGAGACGCGATTGTTACCGACGTTCATGGCGGTCAAACTGTCGTACTGCGACAAGCCTACAATGCTCCTACCGAACTCGAACCCCTGGCGTCCACTGCGTCTCGACGACAAAATAAAGTAGTGACGCTCAGCGGTAGGCGTAGATACAGTGACAGACAATGCTTGGCAGCCCCTCTATGCGCGTCACACACGGCTTCATCCGTCAATACTAAGTTCCATTCCGGGGTCTCAGACCTCACGCAAGTCAGAATGTAGGGCTCACAGGCATCTAACAATAAGGGGAGTTTAACAGCAAACACAGCTTAAATGACCGACAAGTTTAAACTCCAAACCCTCCCGGTCTACGTTTGGGACACATCCGACCGATTGTGGCGAATAACCCAGCCTTTGAGAATGTCTCAGCAGATTATGAATCAGCCCTCACGTCTTAGAAAGCAAAGTACCAGCTAACAGGAAAGTAAAGCAGTCCTCAGGAGAAAGCTAAAGAAAGGGCGCTGTTTTACATATTTTTTAATCATATACAAACAGGCAATGCTAGGAAGTGTTGATTTTGG
>CACRXP010000296.1:542681-600729 GCA_902702965.1 Spirometra erinaceieuropaei
CCACCCAGACGTTTCCGTTGCAGCCGAGGATGAGGCCAACAGAGACGGTGCCCGGCATAAGTTGCTGGTCATTGGCGCTGGCACCAGTGCCTCTTGGTACAGCCAAATTATGTCGATGGATCTTCTGACGGCGGATCAGGCTTGGTGGCACATGCACGAGGCAACCCTCACCTAGACGTCCAGTTCGCTTGCCAGGCATATGCAGTTGCAGGCTGCCATCACGGAAAACCTCACGGACCTCGGCAACAATGAGATCACCTTCCTGACCGTAAAGGGAGAGGGGAGCGGAGGGTTGGAACAAACATTTGCAGTAGTTAGATGAGTGGAAGGCTTGGATCAGTGGAAAGGGAAAAGAGGCCTAGAGTGTTCCAGTGAGATATTGAGTAACAGAAGAGAAAATTGTACGCAGGAAGTCAACATCATGTCCGAGAACCGTATATGCAGCTGGCTCAGTAAATCCGTCTATGGCTGTGCGTCGCCATCCTCTGTGGAAATTCAAAACAACAATCTAACACCCCTGAAACAGACTCGATGAAGATTCTCAAAAAGCTGCGTTAGTCTACTCTGCGCGACCATATTATGGGGAAAAACTTTTCCGCAAATTGCGATCAGAGAAGCGATACTTTGATGGCAGAAGTGAACGCAGTGACAAGACGAGAAGGAAAAATATGTTGTCGAGGTTAATAATCATGGTAATGAGCCGGGGAGTTGAAGAAATTTATTCTAAGAACTCGTACAGATAAACCATGAGGACTCACGCGCATAAAAGATCGCATAGCCCTTTCGTCGTCCTCGGATTTTCGACGCAGCTCCCCGGTCGGAAGTTTGACGTTGGCGAGCGACAGATTGGCAAGTTGGTAAGAGTTTACATCGACCTTCCAACGCCGTTGTTCTACCTAAAGAGCGAAAAAATGGAATGGAGCTGGGTCATTTTTTGAAAAAAAGAATAAAGTAAGAACTAAAGAAGCTGTGGTACGAATGTCAGCAAAGGTGGGAAAGCCGAAGTTGCTACTCCTAGACAATTTATCGACAACAGCCAGCCACATGTTTAGCCACATCTGATGCAGTTTGAGGCTGAATATGTGTCAAAAGTCCTGCGCGAGTTATACCGTTTATTATGAGCAAGAATTTCCAACTACGTGGAGATAGCGTCCCACCGACCTGACTCCAGGAGCACACATAATTATTATCCCATACGTTGAAACTTAAATCTAAAAACTTTGTAAACGGTCATCCCGATAGGCAGTCAGTATAAGGATAAACATTGAGAAAGAATCGAGCTCCAGGGAGCATTTTACTCCTTGTAATCGGATAGGCTAGACAATGCCACGCGGAAACAAAGTTTTGTGGGGTGTCAGTGTTTGCAGCATTACATCCAAAATGATTTCAATAGTGTACTTTTAACCAAGAAATACGTTTTGAAGGAAGTAGTCAACTTTTTTGGAAATTAAGGAGTTTTAGAGGAAGCCTCGGAAACAGAATTAAGCCTTTATGACACACGGTATGTCGCATGATTTTTGCAACAATGGTGGATGGAATTAAGAAACTTCGGGTAACAGCAGCGAACACCTGCCATTGTCTAGTGCTCGATACAACAGAAAACGACGGAAACCTATAGAGGACAAGGAACACAAAACGAAAGAAAAGTCGGGTCGATAAATTGTTGGAGAGCAAGAGGGACCAAAATTTATAAACCAAAAAGCGAAACTCGGAAGCTAGAGAGTTTGGTGACTCACTTCTGTTATTCTGCCAACGACAGTGTCCCCGACATTGCCAGCATACCGTGCGTTGGGTGGTTCCACGTACATAAGTTTGTTAACTGACTTCAAGTGACCAGCCAAGGACGCGTACATGGGCAAAGTTGAGGAAGTTTCGACGATAGGTTTAGCGCCTAAGTCCTGAGGTAGAAGAGATTCCGTGTGAGGGGCAGACAGGCCGACAGAATCAATGAGGGGCCGGTAAGTCCCATGACCAGTAATTAAATTTGATCCAGACATAAATATAACTTCACCCGGAACAACGATATCATTAAACGAATTCTTGCTCTCTAAAGACGAATCCGCAATCCCCGTCGACGGGTCATTGAGGATAGCAGCAGTGATTGCGATAGGCATCACTGGATTCCTCAGCAATAAACAAGAATACCTCTCAGAAGACTGCAAAAAAACTATGTACAGCTAACACTGGATTCTTTAGCGAACATAAGGCCTCATACACGGCCCAAACTTGTTGATTTCTGAATCGCCGTGATAAGACCACGGACAGCTATCACCACCCGCACCAAACACTCTTCCGCACAGCCAGGAAAACCGACGAAAGTAAGTCACGTTACAGACTAAAATAAATCGCAGAAGTTTAAAACGATTTGGAGCTAAAAGGTGCCATCAAAGAAAGAGAAGCATTACACTTCACACGCGAGGGTTAAGAGAAAAAGGTGTCATGCCTTGCTTGCACCCCTCAACAGTTGCCCTGATCCGTTCTTTCCTTTGTCCGGTCTGTCAACACACTGGCACACGTTATGCAAGCGCGTGTGAATGTTCACCCGTACAATTGACTTCCACACCCCATCATACCGAATCTAAACTCACAGTCTAATTTCATTGCTTGAGTATGTTCTGCCTAACTGGATAACAGCTGAGTACGTCCTCCTAATTAAATTTTTCCCTAACTTTGCCTTGTGGCAACGGCCAAAAAAAATATTTAAATTACTCCTATTTTGCGTTTACTAGCTGCCTTATTGTTTGGTATTGTGAGGCTCTGCAAAGTTTGTTTTGTAGGCCTTAAGTCCACAAACTCCACCACCTGCACAATGAAATCGTCTTCGTGACCTTCGTTACCATTAACGGTACAGCCACCAGCAACAACTCAGCGGATACCAATTTATCATGTACAACTTGTAATCGCACAGTCACATCGAGCCTGGTCGGTCGCTTACAAAGCCATTGCACATGTGCTGTTTCTTGATAGATTTATCATTTAGTAAGTTCTTGTTTTGTCGTAGGTTTCACTGCCACCTTCAGACACTCGTAAATATATTCACTCGGCCAACGAAACTGGAATAATGCGTTTGCCCTTTCCTTCGAACAGAAGAACGAGATCACTTTAACGCAAATAAATGTCTCAAACAAAAAATTAATATATTCCACTTTATCCAACGCCACTTCTGACCCGTTCAGTGTTAGCTGTTGACACCTGATCCAACTTCCAACACGGTAGCTAATGTAGAGCTGCAAAACGAAACATAGATCACAACCTATTTAGGAGCAGTAAACCCTTGTGTACCACTGGCAGTAGCCCCGACACACAGAGGTTGAGATCGGTGCCTCTGCTCACACTGTCTAAGGACTTTCACGTCAGATTTCACATTTCTGACCCAGTTGTTGGGACAGCGATCACTTAAACTGCGTGCCACAGTCTCTATGGGGATGCCATACATTACGAAGAGTTCATTTGTCCTTGTTGCTGTGATTTTGGTGGCAACTGCCTCGACATCGAAAATATCGAGACCATGCGTCGGCAAATACGAGAAACATTCGGTTAAAGAACGGTCCTGCGAAGTCCAAATTGACTCTAGTCCACGCTCTCTCAACCTACGGCCATCGCGCAGCCGTTATTTATAGTGGGTTCTTAGTCTCACGTCCACATAGACCGCAGCTTCGAGCAAAGGATCCTGTATTGCCATTAACTCCTGGCCAACATACATCTTTTCGGGCCAGTTTATTCATGTGGATTCTGTTTTGGCGTCCGGTAAGGAGTTCATCTACGCTTGTTGTTGATATTTGACCGGAATCACCACTCTGTCACCATACATTACACATTCTTCAGTGATGTACAACTGCTCCTTCTAGTTCCTGAAAGGCTTTATAGCTGGATGTACCCCGTCTTCGCTTGGTCAGCCGTTCTGAATAAACTCCTTTATCTAACGTAGTAGTGTGTCTACTTCAGTGGCTGCTCTGATATGTTTGGCTGTGAGGGACACCTGTCGGATGACACTTCTGAACCCGTCGTCCTCTTGTATTAGAGCGCACGCTGGCCCAACGTCTTCCTGATTTCCTTCTTCTACGCTCGCCGTGATAACTGAATGCTTCAACACCTACAAGACACAGAGGAACAAACTGAGGAAGCTGATAATGCAGACGCGGCTGGAATTCGAGAAGAACTTGCTACAAAAAGCAACGCAGAACCCAAAATTGCTCTACAGCTACCTCCGACGAACTACAAGGAACAGGCATCAAATCCCCTTGATAAAGACTACTGATGGCGCTGAGATCGCTGATAGTAGGGATAAAGCTGCGTATTTTTCACGGTTTTTCCAATCAGTCTACACAAACGAGGCAAGGTTCCTTCCTCCCTCCACAGAAGAACTGCCGACTCCAAGCGTCAGTGCTATACTCTTCTCAGAAGGCATTGTCCGAAGAGAATTAGAGGCATTGAACGAATCGAAGTCGCCAGAACCAGACGAGATTTCATCCAAGCTTCTTAAGGAACTTGCCAGTGTTCTCCCTGGCCTTTGTCGATGCTCTTTCAAACGTCATTTGACACTGGAACACTTCCTATCGATTGGAAGCTGGCGCATATTACTCCGCTACACAAAGGAGGTAACAGGGCAGCGACGACAAATTACCGGCCCATAAGCTTGACATGCATTCTCTGCAAAGTTATGGAAAGGATCATAAAGTGTGAACTGATGCAATTCCTGGAAGTTCACGGCCTGCTATCGAAATGCCAACATGGGTTCCGAAAAGGAAGATCCTGCACGACAAACCTGCTGCAATCTCTCCAGAGCTGGACCCGAGCTCTCGACGACAGGCACGCGGTCCACATAACCTTCATCGACTTCCAGAAGGCTTTCGACACTGTGCCACACCAAAGGCTCTTAAATAAGCTGAAAAAAATAGGGATCGGTGGCAACTTCCTTAAATGGATCGAAAACTTCCTTGTGGGTCGACAGCAGGTTGTGTGCGTCGGTCGGGGAAAATCAGATCCGGCTATGGTCGATAGTGGTGTCCCCCAGGGTTCAGTACTGGGACCCATTTTGTTCCTTATCTACGTGGACGATGCCGCAAGAGATTAAGACTGTGAAGTAGCAATGTTTGCGGATGACATGAAGATATGGAGTGTAGTTCGGGGTCCTGCCGATGAAGACAGACTGCAGATGAAACTGAATCGGTTGAAGGAGTGGTCAAACCGTTGGCTCCTGCGGTTCAACGTTGCCAAATGTAGCATATTTCGCCAAGGCAACACAGCCAGATCCGCCAGCACAAGAGGCTACTTTCTGGGTGGTGCAGCCCTAGAAGACGTCGAAGCCCAAAAGGACCTCGGTGCGCTGACGACGAGTTCCCTAAAACCATCCGCCCACTGTTCGAGGGTGGCAAAAAGCGCAATGTCCGTACTGTACGCCATCAAGCGTGCGTTTATGGACTTTGACGAAGAAGCTTTCTCTAAGACATTCGGAACATTCGTCCGGCCGCATTTAGAGAACGGCATACATGCTTGGAGGCCGTGGGCTGTTGTGGATCAAAAATGCCTCGAAAGAGTCCAGAGGAGAGCCACGAAGATGCTCAGGGGTCAAAGCTCCTTTCCTTATGAGGCCCGCCTAGTAAATCTGAACCTCTTTCCTTTGAGTTACAGGCAACTTCGCGGAGATCTCTTGCAAGCCTTCCGCATTGTAAAGGGGTTGGATTGCAGTCTGGCCTTCGAGGAATTTTGAATTTGCTACCACGACCAACTTCCGAGGTCAACCGTTAAAACTGCGCACTCAGCAGGCACGGCTGGATGTGCGGAAGTTCTCCTTCTCGGTTCGAGTGGTCAAACCATGGAATGAGCTTCCCGCAGATGTTGTGATGTCACCATCTATACAAAGTTTTAAGAAGAATCTGGGCATATTTATGTTCCGAAATGACCAAGAGCGATGAGAAGTCGAGCTCACCCCCTGTAACTCCTTCTCATTTTGTCCCACCATTATGGGCGTGTTCGAACTATTTCAGCCCAGAACATCTATCTGTACACCACACACTTTTTACGTTGCAAATAGGGTACTCAAAGGCTTACGCCTATTTCCCTCAATAAACTGAACTGAACTGAACTTAAATCGTTCAGAGCTCGGAACTTCTGAGCGGGCACATGCTAAACTATGACGCCACAATCCGGGGGTATGCCATTTCAACGTTGTATTCTCTTTTCGGCGTAGATGTCAGTGGCAAATACCATCCTCGCCGACAAAATGTCATCTGATTTTTGGTCCACAAATACCTTCCTCATAATTTTCAAGCAGAATGAAATAAAGGCAGTCCAATTAATGAAAAAACTTAGGCCTGAGCTATCTACAGCTCTTAACTCATCTCCCTACGTTAAATCAATATCACCGACAGTCATTCACCTCTGCAGATTCATGCGTTAAAATTTCGCCCGAAGCACAACTTTTCGAGAGGTAAGATTTATCTCTCCAAGATGTCTGCTCAACGCTCTTTGCCATTGTGTCCGCAGATGGCCGACAGAAACAAGAAAGCATTCGGAGATACTTTATTAGCTCTCTGTCCAAATGTGATGGCAGCCAAGTCTCATAATTAGAACTATATCACAAATACGGTCTTCGACCCTCTGGATCAGAAGACTTGAAAATGGTCTTACCTTCCTAGAAAAGGTCACACAAGACCAGGATGTTTTCAAACTAAATTTACTAGCTAACCAAGACAACCCTTAAACACTATAGATTACGAAAATACTATAAACGTGACCAAAGTAAACAAGTTCCAACGACCAAGCTCCTACTCCGTAAAATATGCGACCATCTGCAATGCCTTTAAAATAAAAACTGAGAAATTCCTTTTAAATTGCAAGACACATTTATTTTTGAATAAAATAGGACACTTTTCAAGTTCATTTTGTGATACCGAATTTGGTGCTTTTATGATGCCAACTACTTGAACAGCACCAGAGCATAACCCTAAAAGAAACAGTTAAGTTTATGGTGGATACCATTATTAATATGCACAGCACCAATAGAAATATCCAGTCTTTTTTTCTCATCTAGTAGTTCAACAGGCATTAAAACCCTTAAGCAACGAATACTGTCATACCTTTCGATGAAGCCCTACATATTAGCTCTCCGTAGGGCTACGCTAAGGCCATATTAACCTTTGTGAGACTAAGCAAATTATATGAAACAATCGACCAATATTCCTATGATTTCACGTTATCAGGGACAGTATGATGCCCGATTCAATATAACTTTAATTGTGACTCACCGCTGAAACTTTCGTGCTCCCGATACATATCAATCTTTTTCAACCGCTAGTCCAGATAATTTTGATAAGCCTTCTAGGAGACACAAACGTATGATATAACGAGTCCTCGACAAATGTATAACCCCTTCTTTTCGCTGCCTGTACTGTTGTTTGGGTCCATCAGGGATAGAGCTGCCCTCGAAGTCCGGATTGAGGCAATATCGACGTTTGGTGACTTTAAGATGTTGTTCAATAGTCTGTTTTCCTTGTGTCGGAATAACATCCATGACTTCAGCACACAACGAGTCAAAAGTAGAAGTTGGAGTTTGCAAGCTTATCGAGGTAAAAAAGATAAAAAACGAAAAATGACGTAGAACGTTAGAATAAGGAAGGTTTTTAATCGGGGGAGGGGTCCACCAGTTGGTTATGCGCGTTGGGAGGCCCGACTACCACTGCAGGCACCGTCGCTAGGAACTAAGCGAAAAAGAGAAACGAAGGTGAAAATTAATCAAGGTCCCCGTCCATCTCTTCTTCTTGCGACCATTTCAAACGCCCAAATAAACGGACAGTCAGCAGTTAGCAGACACCCACATTTAATGAACTCGAAGTTACTTTCAACATAAGGTCGAAATCAGAACTCCTTAAGTGCCGCGAAGAGTGAAATATTGCTGACCCCAAAAAATAACATACTCCTAACTTAGGTCCCTGCATAGGATATCTCGTTTTTTCTAACGTTCCCCATTATTTTGCCCTTGAACTCCGGTTGTTAAACTTGAGCACTATTTGCTAATCAGACACCCGAAACAAATGCAGTCAGAGTGCAGTCAAAATGGATGAGTCAGGTTTAGGTTCTTTTTCCTGTGTTCGAAAGAGAATGACGACGCCGAAGAGACGTTGTAAAAACCTACTCTATTCTATTAAGGCGTGCCGGGGTCTGTGCCCCGTGAAGGCTTGAGTGGTGGATTATTAGTGCAGATGGCAAAACGTCTGTCGTAAATGAATTTGTAGAATTTCTGCTCTGCAAACATTGTTGTCAGCGCCCCTTTCTCGACCTGAGGATAATTTCATTCAGGCCTTGTGAATGATCAGGCGCATGCATTGAAGGCGGGATATTTCCGTCTGGATCCTTCTGAAGACGAACGTCACCTAGTCGATAATGAGATGCGTCCTTCTGGAAGGTTGTCTCTTTATCCTCTTCGGCATCTGAGAGCGCGGTTGACTTACTAGTCATAGTCTTTATCTTATCATAGGCTTCCTAGCCATCTGCAAGCGAATCAGATGCAACATCCTTGCGATAGTTATTTAAAACAGTGTATTAGTGGCGGGTAGTACCTGATCAAGTCCATAAATTATTCTAATTCCCGTACACTCTTTGGTACCTTCACATTCTTGAAGTCTGCCACTCTCCATGGATTTAGCAAAGGTCCCGCCCGGCATGCCACAAACCACATGTAACGTATTTTCCTCCGAAGAAACTCGCTCTTTTCCATGTTACTTTTCAGGCCATGATCAACAAGATTTTCTATGACCTTGTCGAGATTCCAGAGTGGCACCTTGTCCATGCGGCCGACGACCGAAATATCATCCAAGTGGGCAACGGTCTCAGGGATATTTGTAAGCATTATGGCAATAATCGGTTGGAAGAAGTCAGGCACCGTTTTGACACCATAGTTGATACGAGTATATGTGAAAATACCCTTATGTATATTTATTGTCAGCATCTCGTGCGCTGCTTCATCGACTGATAGCTGCAACTAAGCCCCAGGGACATTAATCTTTTCGAAGACTTTTCTTCCATCCAGGGTCACAAAACTATGGTGCAGGGTCAGCTAGGGGTAATCATTGTCTATTAATGCGTCGTTAACCCGGTTCAGTAGTCAACACGCAAAGTTATTCTGCCATCAGGCCTCTCTACCGTCACTGTCGGGGTCGCCCACGCCGGATAGTTTGTTAGACACTTAATGTAATGTTGCTGCAAACGTTCAAATTCCTCCTCAACCACCGCTTGGACTGCAAATGGGACACGCTGACTCAGTTTGAAGACCGTTTTTTTCCCTAATTTAACCCTCAGACTTTCTGCAGTTTTTGTGTACGTTCCGAAGACCATCTCCACATGTTCGGTATACTTACTCCTCGGGTCCTCTTCCATTATATTAGCGGCGCAACATATCTCCGGAGACTGCCGACTCCAGAAACCCACCTGGGGCATGGTCTTGTTGCCAAGACGATGGGTCTCAGAATCCGAGACGTAAATATCCGACATGCAGGCCTGGTCCACGAGGGCGATATTTGCCTACAAAACACCTTCACACTGCATTTGTGAATTATTTAATTCTCAATCATGAACAGTGGTTGGCCTTAGTTCTTGCAATCCAAGTTCCACCCTCACGCTCATACTAATTATCTTAGGCTCCGACTCTGTGTCGACCTGTAATATGGTTTGTTTTTCGCCAATGCTGACCGCCAGACAATTTATATGTTCTCATTGGAGCTCTTCTGAATGCTGTTGGGCTGGCGCAGAGCATTTATTTCGTGGAATCAGCTATTTGACACGACAGTGTGTCGCTTTATGACCGAGTCGGGAACACTTGAAACACCGTCTAATGCGATAAGTGTAATCGGACATAAAATACTCTCAACCACATCATCAAGAGTCTCTTTGGCTTCCTCGAAGAACTGCAATTCTCTCTCGGTTTGTTGGTTTTTGCGTCATACGCAAGTACTGGATAGTCATTCATGTCGCTGATAAGCCTATTTTCGTTCTTGATGTTCATGATTCGCACGCATCTTCCTGCTAGTTCTTGAATCGTCATCTCATTTCACTAATCTAGCTGGGTAAATAGCAGCGCACGTATGTCAGCGTCCTCCGGATGAATAATAGCTTTGATAAAAAGAAGGGTCTTGATCTGCTGCCCCGTGGACTTTTCTGGGTCGGCCTGATGGTGGGCGTCATTAAGCCGACCAGCTATGTTAAAGCGACATTTATGAGGCTTCCTTTTTAATTCCAACTACTCACGTCTGTTGAACAGTCGCTTCGATAAACTGAATAAAGGCTTCGAATTCTTAATTAGCTCTTTTGGTAAAACAGATTTTACGTACTGCTCATGTTCTAGCTGAATTTGCTTTAAAAGTGGGATTTCAACCTTCTCTTCCTCTTCCAACTATGAGCCGTCCTCTTCAAATAGTAGTACAGATTTTCGATACTCGACTTCGACATTTATGCCGCTTTCGGGATCGTATCTAAATTCCGTAATACGCTCCTCGAACTCTTTTCTCTTATTCTCGCAGATAGGAGTCCAGCTCTTTTTCACTTCTGACAACGAAGATGCAAAACTGGCCTACTGTGCGTTTAGAAGCTGTTGCACCTGTCCTGCTCTAAGCAAAGTGTCGGACGTCTGCGTCACCAGATTGCCCTATACTGATGTGTGTGATGGGAGAGAAGGAAAGTGGATTTGGGAAACAAACACACTATTCCAGGTCGAAAGAAAACAGCGGACCCCTTAACTCATCAACTCCCATCTGTTAATTGGAGTTCTGGCCGTTCCCGATCCTGCCGGCCAGTGGGGATTGGCAATCTGATATATTCTGGCTTATAACGTGTCGCACGTCGATTGACCATTTCTCACGCTGAAAGCTCCTCGCGGAACCTTTCCGAATATCTGGGCCGCACGCGCGGGCTTCACACGCATTCGATACGGCAGCGCAAGCTGATTGGCCGACTGGTTTCACGCGTGTATTTTCCAGCCGACTTGGCCTGCCGCAACGTGCATGATCACCTGTTATTCTCGCTTTTGACCACGATTCCACTGCGATTCCCGTGTTCCTCTACTTTCCGGTTGGCAATTAATCTGTTTTTAACATAAACATGGGCAAACTGAAAACCGCGCAATATTCGATGAAAGATAAAACGAGGAATTTAGGAGTCATTTAAGACAGCAAGTGGCTCTTAAGGCAGTTCGAGCATATCAAAACAAGTCATCACAGTCGACTTGGGAGCGTCCACAAGAGTTGTCGGAATTTAATGAATACCCAGGACTAAGTCGGTCTTCGAGAAAACAGTTTTGCCTGAGAAAGCGCGCTGAAGAAGTCCTCAAAATGAGAAACCGGGTCTAAGCGGACATGATGCCGTCCTTCAAGACCCTGTCACGGGCATATGGACGACAGCCATCCGTCTGCAGTTTTGAGACCATGCAGAATAGAGAAGCCTAGGAAATGTCAGCCTGTCTAATAATCCCTCATGTGTGACATGGAGCCAGATTCAACTTTGGTTGCAGAAAGAGGGATTAAGGAAGGCGGCAAGGGGTAGATAAAACGAGAAAGTCAGGGATTTGAATGTGATGGAGAATTTCCTGCGGCGGAGAGGGGTCAAAGAAGCGAGATTAAATGGGACTTGGATATTTAGACAAGGGTTTTCAAAATTAACAGTCAGGGTCAAGATCAAGAACGGAGAGTTTGCCAAAAATTCGGCATGGGTGAAGGCCTTCAACGCAGAGGGTGGTGGTCCGATCATAAAAGCTGATTGTTAGTTCAGCATGCTAAAGGGCAATGGACAATGCCCTGGGGATCCTACTAAACACGGTACACGCGATATTAGTGCTCAAATAAACCTCCTACTTAAATCTTGCCAGTGGCATGTGAATTTTACGTAATACGATTTTGCAAGTGCAGCACTGCCAATCGTACACACTCACCAGTGGAAGACAATGTTAAATACAAAATAATAGTGACCCGCGCTGGCGGAAAGTATGTTTTAAGTATATACACGCCTAGTTTCTGTTTATACGTCTCTGTTGAACGCGCTACTATCATTTCCTCCGAAATTCTGCTCCTGGCAACCAAAACTCTCTGCCAAAACCACTATCCACGACTATTTAAATGTGACCGGGCTCCTCGAAGTCTAAGCGAGCTCCTACACAAGTTTTTTTCGTGGCCGGTGCGAAGAAATCGTCGAAGCCCAGGGCGCAATCTCGTTTTCCAGCAATCCAGTAGATCTTTGTGAGATATCCTAGGAATTGCCTGTACTCGATAGGCAATGCGTTATGGGCATCAAATCTGCATTTGAATCATAAAGTCCTGAGGTAATTCACGATTTTGGTCGCCTTTCCTCAAACTGTCTCCACATACTCTTAATCTTCGTCTAGTTACTGGTGTCAAGCTTGGATTCCATATTCCAGTTTCAAATGAATAAAGACTTTATTTATTCTTCCAAATAGCTCCTCATCTGGTCAGTGTTAGTTATGTAGTCCCACCTGAAGTAAACCAACCCCAGCCACCTGTATTATGGGACCGGCGGTAATAGGGGATTTAACATGTGGGGAGAGGGGGCGCGCAGGCGATGAGGCTAAGTAGTTGTATGCAAAAAAGCTATTGGGAATGCGCAGTTGTATCTTGAATGGTTGGGAAATAGTTGCTCTAACCCTACCCCTAACCCCAGCTCCTAACCATAACCGCAATCCAAACAGTAATGTCCATCAGGTGGGCTGCATAACCACATCTTGCCGTTTACTTATATCTATGAAAGTTCTTTTAACGACGGAGATAACACCAGTTGCCTTTTTGCCCACCCCAACGCATTGACAGGTGGGCTTTACAGATGCCGGAATGGTGATCCCGAGGTCCTTTCATTCAGTCGCATTTGACAGACACCTTCTGTTAGGGATGTATCGCCGATCATCTCCATTTGTTGTCCGCTCCTGCGTTTGAGCCGGACTGCGGTATATTTCCCAATGCGCAATTTCAGCAGCCATCTCTCAGACCATCTTAATACCATCTGCAAACATCACTCCCCTGCAGTGAAGCTCGTCCATGCATTCATTGGCACAAATTAAAAACAATTATGGTTTGAATACGGAACCCTGAGGTACCCCGCTTATAACTCGCACTAGTACGGATTTCACATTACACAGATTGTAATCGGCAACTCTAGAAATCATCTCCCATTTCGGTAGGTTCCTTCTCATCTTGTACGCTCGGAATTTGTGGAGTAACCGGTGGTGTGAAACACTATCAAAGGCTTCCTTGAAGTCGATGTGAACGACATTGCCTCTGGTGTCTTCATCTTAAGTCGGGACCATTACTCCTTTGAATACAGAATATTGGTTGGTCAGGGGTGAACACTGTCAAAGAAATTCTTATTTTTGGGGAACTTCATAGTAACTTTTTGATGATCCTTCCGTCAACCTGGTCAAAGTCCGTGTCACCTGTGAAAACGGATGCACAAAAATTGGCTTAGGCGTTCTGCCTTACCATTTTTTTCAGTAATATTCCTATTATTTTCTCCTTTCAACACTACGACCGCCTCGCCCGGTAACCTCTTGTTGATGTGGCCCAAAAGTAGTTTTGGCTTATCTACGGCCTGTTCCATTATTCGTGTTTCATACTCTGTCTCGGTCTATGGATGTTTGGCCCTAACACGTTCGCCTTTCGGCTAAGCTATTTGCAATGCAAAGGTTGTTTTCTTGCTACATGTCTTCTCCGAGGTTTGTTCTTTCTGTGTCCATTTACTTTTATATCTCGCTTTAACTTGGAGGGACGACTTATCTTTTGGACTCTTTGTTTCGAACAGTTTGAAGGCGTAAATTTGCTTATAGCCTCCCCATCAATTTTCTAATTAACATCTAGATATCCGACAAGAACGTCCAGCCAGTTTAGTGGCATAATTTACTTCTCGCCGAAGTAAAATGTCCTTGCTAGAAATTTAGCCGAGCGTTAGTCTTTCCTGTTTGCCAGCTGTATAAACAGTATTCCCGGAAAAGCATGAAATAGTCACTCTTACCAAGTGGTATCATGGAACAAAGTTCATCAGCATTAATTGAGCCCCTTATAAGGACGAGGTCCTGACAGTTTGCCAATTCAACCTCTTTGGTTCTGGTTGGAAAAGTGATGGTGTATACAAGAAACAGATTAGTTGGCAAGTTTAAGAGTCTGGAATCAAGGGAATTACACGAAATATTTGCTGACAAATCGTTCCAGTCGATCGTCGGCCCGTCAAAATCCTCAGCTATCAGCGCTTCTTGGTTTTTGGGCCACCCCTCTAATTAACTTGAATAGTGGCTCGTAAACCTCTGCAGTTTCACTGGTAGGTCTGTAAATTGTCAGAAAATGCAGATTTAGTGCTCCACGCCTCTTAATCTTCAACTAAACTGCTTCGCAGTCAAAGAAGCAAACAAGTCTATGCTCAGATGCAATGATTTCTTTATTGACGGAACTTGCTATTCCACAACTTCAGAATATAGTCGGTCTCGACCGAAGAGTTGGTATTCACTGATGGCAGTGACACCGCCGAATATTTTAGCCTGCAACCCATTGTATAAAATAGAAATGACATCCGGCTACTTATATGATACCAATGCTTTTAGTCTATATACTTTCTGGAATAAAGTCTGTGTATTTGTGTAAAGGAAGCGGTTTGTCCGGATATATTTTCAAACGATGTTTGAATCCGGATTGTTAGATAGTCCGAGTGATTTTTCCAGATCACTGTCTGAGTTCGAGTGCACCCCTGTGTGATCAAACGGGGCGTCGATATGTTTATCGTCATGTTTGCCGAAGTACTCTACAGCAATGAGCGCTACTCGCCATGGCCTTGCCGCTCCCATCTTCAGTGTTATGGACTTCTGCCAGAAAAATGACCTTTGAACATGAATCATTTCTCCATTCAGGATTTTGAGATTGCTCTCGCTCAGTCTGGATCGCCTGAAGATTTTTGTCTCGAGACCTCTCCACTTCTCCCACCCCGTGACTAGTGAATCTCGCTGAAAAAACCGTCAGTAGCTGAGGTTCCTCGTCGTTCTGGAAAACAAGTCCAAGTGGTCTTGGTTGGCCTAATTCATCCTTCGAGTCTCTTCTTCGACCCCTCCTAAGGGTATCTGGAAGGGCGACTATTTCAAACCGCTTTAATAGGGATTTAAGACATAGCTGGAATAGTTTCAGGGTCATCGTGTATACTTGTCTCTGGGCTGTCGGAAGTAGATTCAGCCATTTCAATGATTACCATATGATTATTACGGTCGCTGACATGTCCTGTGTCTTTTTTTTCAGAGATTTCATTATGATCATTTCAGTTGTCGTTATCTTTTGATTTAGGGGGTATATGGTGGCAGAATTAAGACATGAATCTGCGCTTTCAGGGGCTCCGTTGTCACTTGTGACTTTCAACAGTGCGGTTGTTTCTTGCAGTGCACTTGAACTCGGTCTCCTCATACGAACCCGTGGATTTTACTGTCTGTCGGGATACTCTGAGACGTTTTTTAAAACCTCTGGTGTTCGTCCTTTTTCGTATAAGGAACAGGTTAGCGACTTTGCCGAACTCCGTAGGCGCGCCGTCATCTTTATTGTCGGTAGTTATAGTTGAGGGAGCCAATGTTTGCAAACATTCATTTTTCCTAAATTTCTGTCAACGCCGATCTCCTCTCATTGCTAAAAGGCGAAGAATTATTTCAACCTCTCCACCTCCATCTAAGACCCCCTATATCCTACTCCATCCGCAAAAAAATTAAGGAGTCTGAAACATATCGTAAAGGCCTCGTCAGTGAAATCTACCAAACGTATAAAACTCCTTTGTTGATTGGCAAGAGGTGATGTTACAGCACAATATGCAGAATTGCAGTCCATTTTGTGGCGATCGATGCTTTATACCTCACTGAAATCATCAGCTCCGGCAGCTAGTAGCTCCGGTTTCCTTCAGTCAACCACAAACTCGAAGGCGACTAGAAATTCGGCGTCAAGGATAACGAGGAGCCGAGGAGACCAAGGATTACGCTTGAATGTACCACGACGGCCTTAAAGTGGTAGCTTTGTGGGCTGCAATTAACGGGATCCCCATTGGGAGCAGTTGTAACGTGTGGCACGATACAAAGAATTCACGCGACCGTTGGTTAAAAGCGCCTCCAAATGCGGACTAACTTGCTCTACAATGAAGCCCGTATGGAGAAGAAAGAACGTTGTAGATCAGCAGGCAGGGCTAAATGTGCAGAAGCTCTCCTTTTTGTCAGAGGGATTAAACCATGAAATGCCCTAATTGCAGATGTTGCGACGCTACCACCGATTGAAGATTTAGTAACGACCTTAAGATATTTGTAGCCCGAAATGAGCCGGAGCGATGAGAGACTGAACTCCTCCCTTGAGACGCATGCCAAAATTGTCACATTTTTATGGTTCCCTCGAAATGGCCCATTTCACATGCTTTCTTTGTTTATTGAATCCAGTTTTGCGTTGCAAATGCGATACTCAAAGCCCATGCCCGTTTTATTTAATAAAGTGAAGTGAACTGAACTTGTTTTTTCTTTTAGACTGCTTGGCTGCAGTCGACTCCAACAGATACCCGCTGATACTCACTGGCTCAGTGCAGTTCTCGAGGCTTTTGAACACGTTCAGCGTGGTGACTGAAAGACCGCTGTGAATGTCTTGTCGTCAGTAGAGCGTACGTAGACAGCCTCCTCTGCGTTGTAGTGAGCGACTGCTGTGATAACATTGTATATCAAAATACCAGGCTACAAGCGCACCCACCCAGAGTCTGCTGTGGTCCTCAGGCGACAGTGGCGATCAATGTGGCAGATGCGATGTGTATGCAAGTCCCGGGCCACAAAATGATATCTGCGTACAAGATTAATCAGTTTCCGAAGATGGGTGGTCGAAGTCTCGCGTCAAAACCGCGGAAAATAAGTAGACCTTTGCCAGGTAACTGCTTCTCCTCTTTAGAATTGCGAAGGTCATGCGTATGTCTAAGAATTTTCATTTGAAACAATATATCCGAAACAGTACGATCCGTTTCTCACACATTTTTGAGTTTTCGGCCATCTCAGTGTGATGCAATTTGTGATTAATTGTTTGGGTGCCCCTAAAAAAGGCCACGCAGTATGTGCGAAGGACCAACCCAGGAGCTAGATCGGAGTCCGTGGACGTCATCGGAACAACGTTTCCATAACATATATGAACATTAGGGTGTTGTAAAGCGCCTATTTGCAGGCTCACGCCGTGCTATTTGGGATCTGAGCGCCCCCTCCGTTCCTGTTGTATAAAATCCTGGTCAGTGGATGTCAGTGGTGGCGTAGAGGCACGTTTAAGTGCAGGATTCTCCGTGTCAACAGCCTGCGCCTTCTCCCGCCTCCGGTCTTCTTGACTCTGTCTTGGCACCGGACCCGTGCGAACGAAGAAGACAAAGTGGGGTGGACGCAGCGCAAGCCGACTGTCACTTTAAACGGAATCACACGCAAGTGACCAATCCCGCTTTCACCCCGTTGTGGAGTATATGGTGGACACCGTCGGTCACAACGGTCGAACTGTCAGTGAATTGTCGGGAAATTACGCTTTCTTGGGTGTTGTAAGACCTACATACCGACAACGGAGATCGTGAGTGAAAGAGAGAGAGAATAAGGCATAATAGCAAGCGTGCTCATATGAAAAGAAAAGAGTGTCCCCGTTGAGCCTGATGGTCAAAGTATTTTAGCAATCTTAAGCTGCTGTTAGGAATACTTGCAAATAAATCGTAAGAAAATACTTGGGATACCAGTCAATTCTTCCTGAGAAGTTAACCAAACTCTTGGGAAGTTCCAGTGCCTCTATATCCATGTTTTTACCGGAAAAGTTGAAAAAAACGATTCGAAATTTATTATCCCCAAAAATGTTTCCTGGTGTTTTCTAAACTGGTGAAACAGCAAAATTTAAATAACTTGCAGTCGCAGCTATAAGATTACTTTGGGCTACTGGACGAGTCCCAAACGAGTAGCGTATTTAGTTTAAAAAACCCCGGACTCAAATTCTGCAAGTAGTGCTTAGTATGGGAAAAAGTGGACAAAACACTTTGCCTAACAGATCCAGAAATATGGGGCTTAAATGGCATTCTCTCTAGTCTGAGGTGCGAGCTTCCCCTTACGGAATCCTAGTACTTCAGCCAGGAACCAGATCGTGCATGCGACACAAGTATACGGGCTGTTTAGCTTTGTCAGTCAGTGTACTCGCGCCAAACTTCGGTCCTCGTGACTTTTTGCTTCCAAATGAACATGGCGGGAACACTCCAACGACAAAGGGCTGCCCAACAACGGGGTGGTTAACACGGGCAAGGATCGGCCACAAGCACTGAGCAGACGCTTTAAAGACTTTCATTCCGTCAATGTGCAGTTGAACGTGCACTTCAGAAATGCCTGTTGGTGGGCAAAGGCGCAATTCGTCGAGTAGGCCGCGTTCGAGACCCAGGTGAACGTATTTTCCTCTCTTCAGGGACTTGCTAATGCAAGTCCGAGGCGTCTGCAGTAGCGTCCTTGGGTCGATGGGTAGCTCCGGATGATAGTGCTGCAGCACCTGAAACAAATCCCTTGCTGTGGTCAACGACAATTTCGCCCTCAAACAGAATTCGCGCAAATCCGTCGTCAAGCATCTGCCTTCCACTGTGTCCACGGTCCCAGCCACTACAGGCAGTTCTATGTATTCCAGTAAATAAGGCACATACAACTCCTACCCGTTGAAACTTCCGGCATTAGTTCAGGCATTTGCAATTCCGGTGACTCATTTGCAACCGAAGACGTTGATGCGATGGGTTGCTCCTCCATAGCAGCATAATATGCCCGCCCCTGGCGCAAGAGCCGTTTGTATATAGTGCTTCGGTGAAAGCCGTAATACTTACGCTTCATTGCAACGAATAACTACTCAAATACAACAATTATTTGTACTTTCAACATTGTTCGCAAAATCATAAGTGAAATTATACTAATACATATGTTACTACACCTTATTAAGCATAACAAATACCCTAAATGGCATAACTTGGAAAATAAAGATGTACCAGACACAAAATGGACGCCGAATTACTTGTTAATATGTCATAAAGAATCAGAGGACGAGAGAACCTCAACGCTTACCCCAGACACAGCAAAAGATCAATGGCGTCGCATTGGTCCACTTAAACAAAGCACCTTAATCAGCTGATTTGGAGACAACCACTGCTCGCAATATGAAGATTCGTGGTACTTCATGAGTGATATAGGATATATCTTGACTAATTTAGCACTTTGCAATGCAGAAGTGGTCATCTACACGATTGGGAGGTCCTCCAAAATTTCTTCTAATTTGGCGTGGCCATGGCCGCGCTTGGCCACACCTGGCCACACCGACAAGGTGCGGCCAGGTGTTGGCAGGGGTGGAAGAGCGTATGTCTCACTGTAAACTAATTTGTGCGCAAATTGTTGGTGGTAGGTCTATCTCGTGGGGTATCCGAAGACGTTAGCCAACTTCAAGGTCGAGCTGCCGAACTGGATGCGCCGCCGCGTCTTCATTCTCGACTTTGGAAGTTTTTACGGCATTCTGAACGAAAACGTCTCAGCAGCTGTCGTAAAAATCGTTAGCTGGGGTCAGAAAGCAGCCCACTTAGGAAACATCAGCTGTCTATATGCTGTTCAGATCTAGGCTGGAAAAACGTACTTTTAAGTATATATTCTGTTCATAGGTACCGAAGAAAGGCGGGGCCAAAACTGTCAATGGATGGTGCATGTCTGAGTGTCGTGAAATTTAGCGCCAAAATTTGGGCTTTCTATCTGGTCCAGAAACTATCTTAACCGGGCCGTTGACGCATGGAAAGAATTCAAAGGCTATCTGACAAGAAAGTATATCCTCCTGCTTTTTGACCATCTTGCACTTTCAGCTGACTAGTATCCCACACTTCCGATTCCTTCATTTTATGAGCTATGCTGGCGTTTAACTTAAGTCTTGTGTACATGTTCTACTTGTCAAGGATCACATGATCCAGCAGCGCCACTTGCCACTGAATGACCCGGTAATGACACAACAATCAGACATTTTGAGTCCTCTTGAAATCAAACACAGGACTAAATATCTAGGCTGGCTCGATTTAAAGGACAAGTAAACTGTGGAAAATAAGTGCTTATCGAGTTCGTATGCAAATGTTAACTTTATTTGCTTTTACGACACATCCAACACCATATACAGGTATGCTATGGATGACATACTTAAAGGTGGCCCTTGTAAATCGCAAATTTTAGTTTGTCTTGAGCTTCTTAACAGGCCATCAATTCCAAAAATTTACGAAAAGATTACCTGTATGTTGGGATTAGTCGAATTACCTCAACAGCAGTTGTGACAAAAATTAATAAATAAACAGAACATTTTAGAAATGTGGGTTGCCGAATAGGAAATTACAATCTGGACAGCCGTAAATGGAAGAAAAGGATGACGCTTCAAAGAAGTAGGTGTAGCGTGATTCTTATGAAATAAACAAATCTGAAAACGGAACGGCGGTCGGTCAGAAGATGCAGTGACTTAACACTACCATGTCGCCTTTAAAGGGCCTTTGAAGGATCATGCTGCTATGTTCCTTTCCTAAAGTATCAAAGTCGAGAGTCGCAGACAGGCCGTTTAATCATCTACTGTGCGGTTTGGTTGCCCAATATGAGCACAAGTCCGTAGTACTTTAGCTATCATGTTGGTTTAGTCTAAAAGGAGAAAGTGTACGATGACAGGGGCCTGTTCCTACTACTCATGTGACTACAGTAGGGTTGATTTTGGTTTTGCATGGACGATAGACCACACCGAACTATTGAAAGCAAAGTTGAGGTGAAGTTTCCATTATTTCAGGCCGGCGACCTCGATCTAATTGATGCGGCACTCTGTCCATTCTGCCCCTAGAAACGGATCTTGTGATGGCCTAAAGCTTCTTCGACCGATTTTTGTATTTTGCCTGCACGGTATAGATTAGTAAAAGGCGTCAGAGAAATAATAAATATGGAACGTAATCGCACAAGCTCTACTTATTATGTTGTTTTCATTCTGCGTTTGCCCGCAGTTTTCAAGGAAAGGGTGAAACCCCAACGATGTCATTCCCAAATAATGGAAAATAGGCCTGGGGTCTTCGAAGTATATCGTAGGAAGCAATCCCATTAAGGCCCCACTAGTCGAGAATGGCTAATTCAATAGTCAGCTGCAATCCGTTAGGGCTTGCTTTTACTTTCATTGGGAGGTTAGTCCGGAACAAATGGACTTAGGGCGCCGGACCCGTTCTCAGTAAACATCAAATCTACCAGTTCATTTCACTGATTAATCAGGTCGTTATAAAATGAAAGATTTTCTACCCCTAAGCACGCAGATGGATGCATGCTGGTCAAAACTGTCGACGGGAGGAGCATTTGGTAAGATATTTGTTTGACCCTAAAGTTGCAAATTATGTCACTGACGAGTCTAATACTATGGTTATATGATTGTGAAATAACTACAGCTTAAAACTCCATAAGGACCATAGTCTATTAAGTAGTAACGGGCGAAATGACGTGCAACGATACCACGGCGTGGATTGCCGAACGCGCAGCAGCAGTGAGGAGAAACAATGTCAGCTCCCAAGTCTCCGCCCATTTGACAGGACTCTGCCACACATTCAAATTCAATTAGACTGAAATTTCCTCAGAGCGAAAATCGCGTGAGCCGCCATTTGCTTGATTTATGGTTTCCTCCCCCCTCCCCCCAAGTTGACTAACAAACACACTGATCTCCCTGCTCCATATTTTGCACTGGGACTTTGCCTGACCAGAGTAATTAGCCACGCGGGGAGCAGGCGGATGAACATTGGCCTTAGTGCCAGTTTCGGGGGGAACCACGCGAGCTATGAGATTGCGCAATTAACGCCGCGGCTGTGAGCAATCGGGCCAGTACAACACCACATGCAACCCTCTGTGATGAATGCGGGAGCCGCCCATTTCGATGTGTATGGAGCATCAATAGTTACCGGTAACCAGCCGACCATCTTTGTCATCCGAACAAATGCTCATTGGAACATCAAAATGACCGGAGGCATGTTCAGTACGTGAGATGAGAACGGTGCGATTCCAGCGGCAGAAGAATTCTTGCCCCATCTCATGATTGTCATGGAAGTGACAGGTTTACTGCGCTTTTACGTTAGGGTGATTTCCAACGGTTTTGCCGAAGGCACGTTATGTGGAAAAATAGGAAACAGAGGATGCACCTATAACAATGAATTAGTAGAAGTGAGACGCTTCGAAAGAAATTGTCGGGAAGTTTTGCAAGCCCTTAATTTATGAATAATTTTCATTTGTCCTGCTGTACTCAGAAGACATTTTCGGATCGGTATGAGGACTGAGGTCTAACTAGGTATTTGTACAAAGGTCCTCATGCTTAGTACATTTACTTTGGCCTTCTGACGAAGGCTTTTATGATTGACTGACCAAATATGTATTCTCTAATTTTTGGCCATCTCCTCTTTAGCACCAAATGAATTCATCGCAGTTTTATTTATTTTCCAGTAGCAATCATTTTTTTGTTCCGAGTTTCCCATCCCCACGGCTGCTAGCTTTAAGCCGGTCTCACAAACTGATTTTTCGTCTCGTAAGGTTATCTTCATGATAGAGAAGTCTTTTAATTTTCCTAAGATATTAAGCGTGCAATCTTTTTGGATATTTCCGTGTAGTGGCCGTAGAAGGTTAGTACATTCAGTTTTAAT
Organism: Spirometra erinaceieuropaei; assembly: GCA_902702965.1. Lineage (NCBI taxonomy): Eukaryota > Metazoa > Platyhelminthes > Cestoda > Diphyllobothriidea > Diphyllobothriidae > Spirometra > Spirometra erinaceieuropaei. The sequence continues at coordinate 565,365 of CACRXP010000296.1, forward strand.
TGTCCCCTTTGGGCAAAAAAATGAGCTACTTTCATACGCTAATGAATAACTGTACGACATTTGACTGATGCATCTACCCTAAAAAGTTTAAGCAGCGTTCGAGTCCATTTTGTGAAATGCGGAACTTAGCATTTGCCATGTGGGTGCCAATTCATTTACTAACACGTTTATGTTGGTTACTGGACCATGAAGCGGTGTTTAAGTGACGGTGGCTGACCCTTATAGATGCACTACCGAAGGAGATTTAATAAATGTGTTAATGACAGATGCGGGCAGAGACCTAAAACTCGTCTCCATCTGGTAGGCCGGAGAACTCCTAAACCCTAACCCTGAATAATAACCCTAACTCTAAATCCCAACTTTAAACCCTACTTCTAGATCCTAACCCAAAATTCAAATCCTAAATCTTAACTGAAAACCCTGACCTCCAAGTACTAACCTTAACACTAAACCGTAAGCCTCTAACCGTAATTCTAATCCCACACCATAACCCTAACACCAAACAGAAACCCACCTACTGGAGTCGATATTAATACGAAATTCATAGGCCATTGACTAGGAGATGACTAGATGAAACCTCTGCGATATGCGTAATACCTCTGAGTTTTAAAGTCGTCTGGAGGGTTCTAGATCGATTGCCTAGAAAATCCTGTCTGGATTCCAGGCAATTAAATGGGCTGGGCGGGTAACTTGTTCTAGAAGTGATTGAACTTACTGCTTTCCGTCGAAGCCTCTTAACTCAGGAGGTTGGAGCGTCGGGTGTACGCAAGCCTTGTACTTGCTCTTCTGGGTTCGAATTTCACTGAGGCCGCTGGGCTTTCCGCAGCTGAACCATAAGAAGTAAGCAAATCTGTAGAAAACACCAATTTATTTGCAAACATTTCGTAGTTAGATAGCATCACCTTCAAAAACTAAACGTAGCTGATAGTGTCTGACGTGTGATCATAGCAAAAAAGAGGCAAAGTTAAACTTCTACTTAGAGTTCATAGAAGGATAATTTCTAGCACAAACTCTTATATGGAATTTCGGACTTGGTCCGAAAGAGTTTGTCGGAAAATATGGGCTCTAAGTTAGAACCTTAATTTCTAGGGAACTTAAAAGCTGAAGATATTTTTTTATTTGCTAGTTCATTGGTGTGTGCTAATGATAATAAATTTGAGCCACTTTATTATCCAATCGAAGGTTTCTAAACGTTTTCAGCCCTCCAGGAGTCAGTGAACTGCAATTTACTGAAATCCACTCGTTCTCGATTAATTTGCATGTCTCGCTGCCATTTCTCTCAACTTTGGCGCATGAACCGCAAAATTATTTTTCTAGAAATGAATGTTTTTTCGGTCAAAATAGAGAGTGCATTACTGGGACACTGACAGTTTAGGTAGCACGCAAAATAAGGCAAAGTTCTTGACAGAAAATGTTTCAGCACAGCTCAGGTTCGAAAATTTCGTTAGACGTCCCTAAGTAAAAGAAGAGTGAGGAATTTCCACTACATTATAATCTCAGCTTTTGATAGAAATTCATAGTGCGCCAACAATTACATTGTGAATTTGTAGGTTTAAGTGACAATGAAGGACTTTTGGCTTTTTATGTCTTGAGGTGGAGCTTGCACACAATGCAGCTTCACCGTTAAAAAGTCCAACCTACGTGAGTGTATTCTACAAGTTTCCATAAAATAAGCATCTCGGCAGTCCTCATTTCCAGTGAAGGCATAAGCATTTTGATAGTTTTAAAATTCTGAGTTTGCGTTTGAATCCGCGCTAAAAGTACGCAAATGCCACTCCAAATATTTCGTAAAACCGCGGTCTTTTTATAGCAACATACGGACTAGATCCCCTTTTCATCAGATAATGTCCACATTATGCTGTTAGGACGTTACAGACCAGGTGGATTCTGCCCCGCCCGTACCAAGCATTTCAGGTACGCATACTTTTGGTTGATCTACGTGCCCCTTATTCCTACCTATTAGATCATGAGCTAATAAAAGCGACTGGGAAAAGGGATTTAACTTTAAACATAAAAATATATCCAACAAATACTAAACGAATTTTCTCCCCTGATAGGTGGTTTAATAGATATCTCTATTTTCAGCAAGGCAAGCCATTGATGATCTGACCGAACTATGGGTTGCGCACAGAGTCTTTGCACAAAAGACATGAGTCCACCACCATCAGCGTCAGGGAGACCTCATTATTCTGGCATAATTATTTTTCTTAAAAAGGAAAATAGTTTAGGAACCTAAGACTGAAAATCTTCAATACTAATTTGCTAACAGCACGCGTACACTGGTCATATCGCTTCATCTTCTTTTTCAGCATCTCAGTATCATAGAGGTATCATCATACCCTTTAACCACAAGTTACTGGACGTTGAGAACCTTCCTCATTCTACGCTCTGGCGTATATTTCCTCAACTAGTTATTTCTTTCTCCTTCACGCAAGACCCATAATTGCAGTTAGTCAAGTTTTTGCATTGATTACTCGTTAGTAAACTCCAAACGAAAAGTTCAAGTTTCCTATTATCGAGATGGTTCCGGAAAATTTCTCACCAAACTGACGAATATTTAAACCCAACCAACCCCCTAATTTATAAATGGATTACCGATGCAGGCGAAAATGCGAGTTCCAGGAAGTGGCCGACAAAAAAATATATGCGATAGGGGAATTTCACACACAGGAAAATACAGCAGTTATAGGATGCAGTCGCTATGCTACTGCGTACATATGATGATTAACGACTCCCCCCTCCTTCAAGGATTCTTGACCTGTGGCGCGTTAATTACTTGATGGGCGTCATGCAAGTCGTTGATTGCTAGAATTTCATTGTCCGTGTTGGATGTTGGCGTGATGACGGGTCGGCCAGCTGGCTCACCGGCCTGCACGCTCCCCTAGTGGCTAATCACTCCGACCAAACTAAGTCTAAGCACGCGATGCGGGTATGGGAGGTCGTTGTGGGCGAGACATATACGTCAGAAAAACTGGAAGAATGCTCTGGACGCGAGTCGCCGAACACGCTGCAGCAGTGGTGATAAGTGACGCCAAATCTCAAGTCGCAGGCCATCCGACGAGACCTGGCCACAATTTCAAGTTCGATGAGGTCGAAATTCTCGCGAAAGGTGATAATCGTGTGAGCCGTGAGTTGACTGAGTGATGCTTCATAGGACCCCGGTTTATTAACAGGCGCACTAACCTCCTCATCCTATATTCAGTGCTGAAACTTAAGTTCGCTGAAGGGATTAGCCACTCGGGGAGCGTGCAGGCCAGAGAGCCGCGTCAACATCCAACACGAGCGATGACATTTTAGTACTGAATGACATGCATGCCGATCATCAAGTAACTAACGCACCAGCGGCCAACAATCCTAGACGAAGGGGCGAACCACTAATTATCGTAGGTAAGCAGTAGTTGAGGCTCATCTTTTTGTTTAGCCAGCTTATCTTAAAATTTTCCAACGAAATGTTCAAGCACAACTTTAAAAATTTAGTTTGATGAACTGGAAAGACGGTGGGAATATGAAAACTAAAAGGGAACCTTGAAATTTAGAGCAGCCTCTTTTTGTGTTGCAGTTAATAATGCGTCATCAACTGTCGTCCTTCAGAAATAAAGAAGTGAATGACGCACCATAAATAATCCTGACGACAGTAGGAGATCTAGGCACTGCTATGTCACTTGGTCTTTCACGAATTAACATTAGGCTTTTATTTGCTTGGAAGACGTCAGCAACGTTACCAAAACAAGCAATTTATCTGCCACAAATTCTTCAACACTACAAAACCCGACCCGAAATTTAGTTTCACTGCTGCAGTCGCATTGACTGTAAGACAGTTCTAAACTAGAAGACAGACAACACCCGCAAAACGGCTCGTAGATGCCACGAAACACCGCCTCAAACGATCCATCACCTAGCCCTTTAGCTGTATGCATTTTTAGCGAACTAACCGAAAAAAGGTTTACTTATCCAAAAATAATCCACATGTTTACATCCTATTTACGTTAAGTGGCCTCTTAAAGTAGTGTAGTCATAACACGAAAATAGATTATAATCCAAACAGAAAGTAGATTTAAAATCGTTACACAACTGAGAAAGCTGCCGGTGTTGCTAAATGATCAAGCCTCCAACGTTGTCTTGGAACTCCGACTCTGGACCACGTTAGGTCAGCCCCTAGAAACCAGTAATGATTTATTGCGAAATGATGTCGACAAAAAAGGGCGCTAGAATGCCTATTTCAAGTCTTAAAGCCATTTGCGACTCCAGGTTCTACTGCAACCGGAGTTCAAATGTGGGTTCGTTCATCGCAAAGTGTTCCAGGTCCAAAGCTCTGTACGTTCAAAATACCGGGCTTTCTTGGGAGGGCTCTGGATTCTGAACTCAAAGGCTAAGCGAAAATGCCCATTCCAACCCAGTAAATATAATAAATTGGCGAACGTCATTCTCAAGTAACTTTATACATTTTCGGATCCAGCTAACAGAGGCCGGGTTTGATAACTGAAGTTAATAAAGTCCTTACGAAAAATGTTCGGTGATCCACTGGGCCTGTGTTCTAAATTTGTAAGGACAAAATTAAGGCTAAATTATCATTGACGGAGATTGATGATAGGGAAATGGTCATACTAAATAGTTGCTTTTTAACTTCCCTAAAAATTAACTGCGAACTCGGAGTAGATCAGTATACCAGTATCAGTATCAGCGGGTAACAGCGTACTATTCATTAGCCGTCGACAGGCAGCTAGTAGTATACTTTAGAGTGAGAGGATAGCACACCAACGGCATAAGTACTAGCCAAAAGCTCATACACACGTGTTTCACCGATATTAAATATGTTACATCGTTTTGATTATTTTTAACCAAGCCTTGAGACCACTTTTCATGAAACCTACTGTAGTAAATTTGACCTGATTGCAACAGAAAGAGCGAAGAGGTGCAATTAAGCTATGCAAGCTTATTATGCATGTTCACAGTCACGATTCGGTCCCGATATGTAAGGAAAATACAGGACGGCAAGACAGTAAGTTTGTCCTTGTCCAGAACGTCATAGGCCAAGGTCAGGAACACACTAGCTTGTGTCATAAGTACTGCAATCCCCAGTCACTCCTTAAATAAATCCAGTTGGTTTGAAAAACTATTACAGTTTAGATTTCAGCACCTTCGAATCGCTGTCGGACAGGTGTAAGACGGCTGTACAGGTAAGGCATGTCGCTACAGAAAAGCATAACTTTTGCATGCATCTCCTTAACGGATTCCCTTACTCTGACACAGCATTTATTTGCATAATAGGTCCAACAAAGTTTCATTCGTGAAGCATATATGTCAGCCTATTCTATATTGATGGTATTTCTATTAAATTAACACACCTGTGAAAAGTATGCAGGGGTATTCGCTAGTCCGGTGCAGAGGCGACATTCGTCAAGTAGCGCAAATTCCCAGTTTTCTCTATAAAACATTAAAAAACACCAGCTGAGTTACTGATAGGAATTGAACTGTGCTCCGTGCTCCCTTCCAGAAATTATTGGTTAGTGGAACGAGTCTCAAGATTATCTAGCGACCCAGATATCTAAGCTGCTTTGTCAAAGTCTTCTAATGGTGAGAACCTCACCAAAACGTAGGCGGGCGTAAAAAAATAATAGAATAGCATACGTCTCCGTGTGAGGCTTTGTTTAAACCCAAACGTATCAGGTGATGCTTCGCTCCTACAAGCGATACCTACGCCGCAAATGAAAACGCAGACTAGCATGAGATAGTAAACTTCTACTTCGACAAAATTAACCCATATTTATATGAATTCTTATTTAATCCCCACCTGCTTATGAGAGGTACTCACAGTTTATAGTTGAAAACAAACAGTGGGGAAGTGCACTTAGTTGTTTATTAAATCGCATGAATCGTTTTCGTGGACTTCGCTGTTTGCCAAAGCGATCAAACATCATTTGGGCAACCAACCGATCAGCGCATTAGATCTAATTAGTTGAATTGTTCCTACGGAGACTCACTGGGAATTATTGTGTTCTGAATGACTTACAATGGATGATGCTGCTTGTTGATAAGGACATTAGGTAAGAATTCGTGCCCGTATCGGAAGCCAAGATGGTACGGCCGATGATTTAAGTTTAGTGATCACAATACAGGCAGGAATGCAAGTCCCAGAAAGTGGCTGAAAGAAAGAAGACTTGTTTGCTTTTTCAGACGCCTGTTCGCTTAAAGTTTTTCCATACACATTCAAGCTCACGTTTGAAGGCGACAACGGACCTCAATTTGCTGGCGTCGATCGTGACGTCTTCGGGTATGACTAAGAAATATCAGACAAATAAAATTGCGTCAGCAATAGCATCTCCTTCAACTCAGAATATGAGCTAGGGTTAACGCTTATTCTTCGTCTGGATTTAGATATTTCTCTATATGGGTCATTTGTTGTCAGGCATCTTCGTTTTAAAAATCAACTACTAACGAGAGAAATTTATCGGGTTCGGGAAGGGAAGTATACCAAGGTGGACTTCAAACATTCTAAAGGCGTAAATCGCTAGGAACAAAAAACATGACAGAGATATAGCTGCCTCGCTCGTTTGAAAGTGTTTTTTGGGGTTTTATGGGTTTTATGGGTTCGAAGGAAGGTGAGAAACACTAACCGGAGTCAAAAGTCTCAATAAAATGTGAGTGCTTTTTTGCCAAAAAACACATCTGACCTGCCCTCGAACGTGATGACGTTAGTGCGCACAGCCGTTGCACGGGGATTGTTGTGTCTAATGCGTTGTAGTGGGACCTTTGTTTTTGACTAAGTAGAATCGTTTCGAGCGAATTCCTTTTGGTCAACGTTTTCAGGGCTAGAGGTCCGCAGGGAGGTGTGAAGCGATCCAACTCGGAATGAGGTAACGCCATGCCGTAATCTTCACCAAAACAACCCATTTCAGATCCCGTCCTGACACCCTCCCCCCGCCCTACCTGCTCACACGCAAACCTCAGGCTACGCACGAGCTCGTTTCACAGAAGGTGCATGCCCTACATGTCTCGTATCACATCGTGTATCACCTCTGCACCAAGCATGCGACCACCATTGCTAGCAACGGTATGACAGATAAAAAGTCGCAAGTCGGAGCATGCACGTCTCATCTAGGTAAGAAGCACGTCACTTGGCATGGCCTGGTACGCGCAGTGAGCGTTAGCTTCTGTGTGCGTGTGTGCAACACGCGTAAACGAGCTATTTTGCTTTGTTGGCCGTTGCGTTTACGCCCGCCTCCGGCCATCATGGTGGGCTGGGAAATGTATTGAGGGCAGTAGACGTTACGGAAATTCACATGGAAATCACTGATGCTGGATAGATCTCCTAGGGAACTGCAGTAGAGGTCGTCCCTTGTGATATCCGATCTGTCAGCTAAGGGTCTAACATTAAGAAGAAAAAGAAACGGCCGTCGGAATAGAAAATTCATTGAGTTGCGACAATTCCCATAGCAGTAATCAGAAGACGAGGTGGTGAGCATACGTAGCTTTCGATAAATTTTCGTCGGGCCAGTACAATTATATAGGAAGGGGGCAGAAGTAAAAACACGTCAGTGATAAGATAAGTCGATTAAAGTTCGCCTTGATACACAGGCCGGGTGTGGGAATGTGGGAAAGGGGGGGGAGGGATAATAGCAGTCGGTGTCAGGGGCGGGGTGAGAGCGGAAGGGCGCGGGAGAGTTGTAGCGTTAGTCGACCTTCGACCACTGTAGGTGCGGTGCCTGAACGTGGTTTTTCTGTGCGCACAGGATTGGTTTTCGCAACGTGATGGCGGCCGCCTCTGCAGTTGCTAACAGGCGCTGTCTCAGTGGTTTAGGATAGCTCAATGGGACGTTATAGATCACACGAAACGCTTCATTGGGGTCTACATGATGTCCAGAATCGACAACACACGCGAGAACGACGCTGCTTATGTTCCTAATTTCGCCTTTTCCTAGCCATGCCGTAAGGTGTTCCTGTATTCTCTTGGATAAGCGCCGACTCGTGCGACCAATATAACCTGCTCCACAGAAGCAAATGAATGAAAAGATGCACAATAAATTGGTCTGGATGGTAACTTATCCTTACATACTCCTCGTAAAATAGGGTTAGTAGAGAAGGATACTTGAACACTTGCCGCTGGGAAGATTCCCGAAACAGCTTGATCAAGGCGTCTCTTTAGGAGTTCACACGCAGCGTCCCCTTTAAAAAGGACTTTAAGGAACAGAGTTTTCTTTTCGGTTGTTGGTGTGGCGGGTTTTACCGGTCGTTCATTGACCTGACGTTTCGGATACTCGTTCAAACCCATCATCACAGACGTGATGGACGACCAAGGAGTACAGTATTTATAGGCCGCAGTTGTCAGGCCGCCACATGTCTAATGTAATCGGTAGCTATCGCATTCATTGCTGGGGTTCGTAATTGATGTGATAATGATTAGCTAGTCCGCACCCGAGGAGTTAGTGACCGTGGTTTTATCACCACGGCGCGACGATTACTCGGCCATTTGACTCAGTGTCACCGGAATTGTTGGTCGTCCGCACCCTGCCCACGTATCTAATTATCTTGCTCAGGCAAACTCGCAGCACGAAATATGGAAGCGGAAGGTCATTCCACCTCTTAATTGAACTCGCGACGGAGAACTATGAATTAAACAGCTCAAGGCGAATGCAGTAGTAGCCTCATGCTAGGATTTCTGCCTCATTAAACTTGAAGGTGTGGTCGGGTCTCGTCGCTATTTGGGAGCTAGAATTATCGCCTATCACTGCTGCCGCTGCATGTTCGGTTATTCGCGTCCGGAGTAGTCTTCCCGTTTTTTTAACGTAGTTGCATCGTCCGCAAATACACCAGATCCGGTAAACAACCCCAGACGTTTTTTGACGTAGCATTGAATCGTTCAGCCTCGTGACCTGGCATCTGATGGTTGCTTCTGGACTGCGTGCAACTCCAAACCCATATTGTGTAAATATACAACTGACGGTTCCCAGACGCTCTTCACTTAGGGAAGTGCTTGCCGAATAATTGAGCCCGGCTGAATTTTGTCTCTCGCCTATTTACGCGTGCACATATCGATGAAGTTAATCAAGTAACCATTCGCTCCAATTGCCCGTCAAAGATATTGTGATTCAGCAATCTTGCCTTCCGGCTCACTGTCGTCCGTCTCGAAACACCGGTATGGCGCCCTTACGCCACCGCCTTTGTAACCGATTGGATAGTTGCTGTTGAAGCTCAGCACTTATGTCGCGTTAGTGGCTTTCCTGACGCACTCTAGTTCTTCCTCCACCACGCACATCAGACAAGGACATCAGACAAGGCTAGTTGGTTCTTCTCTTCCTCCTCCATCGTATAGCGGGAAGACGGCGTTGATTTCTTTGAATTCCGCCATTTGATCCCGTTCGATGACGACGGCGTCATCTGCAGAGCAAGCTCAAAATTGCAATCTGTGCCATCGGAATACTAGCAACTCCAACCACTGTAGGACCTCCTCAGCTATGAGTCCCAAAATCGGCAAACATAATGGCATGCTCTTCATCTGCTCGTAGATTGTATTGTCGAATGTAAAACATGCCTTGAGACAGAACTCCAGGATTCGAGCGTGTCCGAGGCGATTTTCCGTTTCGTCATCTGTGTTCTATGAGAGAAATTAGACGACCTCGGCTGTAAGAGCCTACGGAACAGAAGTAAAAGAGACCGTCGCCTCAAATGTCACCATGACGTCACTTGGTGTTGACGAGCTGACTTAGGTATCCGAATCAGCGGTCAGAAATGTAAGACGCCGAGACAGCCACTCTGTCAGTCCGAAAGTTTCAGTGCCTCTGAGTGATTCGATGGATTGAAGAAGAGCGTCCTCCTTGTGAATTTTTGGGGACCATAGAATCGGGCCAGGGCCGTTTCTCGTGCTCTCGTCATGCGTCGATCGGTCTGTGATATTGCACATGAGTTCTCCATTGCTAACAACGTCGCCGCGACTGCCCATATTAGCATTTCGCATGGGACATAGAGTTGACGATCTTTCGGTGGGCTTTTGCCTTTCTAAAGGTAGTCTGTCCAGTTCATCACGACAGTGAAACCCCTTTTGTCAACAGAAACGATAACGATGCCTTTGCTTTTCTTTAGTTCTCTGAGTGCCTTGGGACGCACTTCACGTGACCTGTGAATCATGAGGAGGGACGACAACTGGTGTCATACTGGGTTCTTCTTTTCCTCTGCCGTTTCCGTCTGGTTGGGCGTTTACTCCACTGCTCGAAAGGATTTGGCAGATTTGGCATCAGCTGCGCTAAATGGGGCCTCATGCTTTAATACTTGCATTTGTTCCTCTGCCAACTCCATTGACTAGAGGCTGTGCACCTGCTTGTCGTTATAGGAAGACTGCACTCCTTGTGTTTCCATCACCCTTATCTGTTACTGTCTGCGATGATGGGTTCGAGTGTAAATCCAAAACGTCAGGCGAATAAAGCTCTTGTTCCGGCAATCGTTTCTACTTCTCATCAACTAGTTCCTGTAACTCGCTTCTTCGATTCCTTCGTTCTAGCCTTGTGCCCCCTGTACAGGAGCGGATGTTGGCAAATTAACTGGTATCAAGTGGCACTGCAAGGACGTCGTCGAATGCCGATACAAGTGAAGATGCGAATTCCAGGAACCAGCTGATTAGAAGTAGAAGTGGTCACTAGAACAGGAACTTTAATCACCTGACTTTTCGGATTCACGCTCAAACCCCGCATCAGAGACAGTAGAAGATACGGAGGATTCATGCACAGGGCGTTGCAATGTTACTTCATGACGATTAACTGATCTCCCCTTCATCGCGAATTGTTACCCACCGGTGCGCTAATAACTTGGTGGCCGGCAGGTAAGTCGTTAACTGTTGAGATTTCAATAGCCGTGCTTGGTGACTGCTCGGCCCGGCTCGCCCGTCGGCACGCTCCCCCGAGTGGTTAGTTACCATGGCCACACTGTGTCTCAGCACCGAATATGGAGTGGGAATATCATTGCACTTGCTGACAGATTGGGGTCCCGTGAGCCACGACTTAAGCAACTCGTGGCTTACGCAATTATCACCTCTAGCAAAAATTTCGGCCTCATCGAACTCGAGTGTGTTGCCGGGTCTGACATCATTTCTGCGCACTGCCTCGGCGTGTTCGACGATTCGCGTCCGGCGCATTCTTCCAGTTGGCAAGGTCTCACTGCGTAGCCGTACCTTTTAAGGGCTAGGTTTAGGGGTTATGTGTTAGCGTTAGGGGTAAGGGGCTCGGGTTAGGGGTTGCGGATAGGGGTCTGGGTTAGGGGATGGAGTTAGGGTTAGGGGTTAGCGGACAGAGTTATGGGTTGGGTTTGGGCTTGTCAACCGCAGGTACGGATACGAAATACGATCCGACTTTCCAGTTTTTCTGACGTATACGCCTTGTCCGCAACTGCAACAGATCTGGTAAACGACTCCAGATGCTTCCTGCCGTGGCGGCGGGTCATTTGATCTCATTACCTGACGCTAACTGGTTGCCTCCGGTCCGTGTGCATTTTTAATTAGCGCACCAGCGAGCAACAATTCTCGATGAACTAGAAAGCGGTCACTTATTATAGGTGCGCCGTAGAATAGCGACTGCATCCTATAAATACGGCAGCTTCCTGTGCACGAACCACGCGCATCTGTTACTGTATCTGATGATGGGTTTGAGGGGGAACCCGAAAGCTCAGACGAATAAAGCTCTTGGTCCAGCGATAGCTTCTACTTCTTGTCATCGTTGAAGGCTTAGACTGTATCATTTCTGAGAGTAACAAATTATTTTCCGGCAGAATGGTATTACCGACGAAGACAAGGGAGACTGGGATGGCCATTTCTGGCTTATTAGCCGTCGTCAGCCAGCCATACCCAAGCCCGAAATGTGGAACACCCAAGCCTCGAACTCGCGACCTGTTGGTTTAGAAGTCCACGCCTCTACCCACCGGGCCACGGGCCCGTTGCCCTGTTGGTTTTCGATCGGGAACATGCAATTGTAGGGGGCGCTCACCGATCGTTCATACGGAACTCACTCGTTCCGTTGTGCCTTAAGGGCTCTCTCTCGAGCCCAACCAGCAGCCGCACAGCGGCTCATGATATATACGCAGAATGGTATTACCGACAAAGACAAGGGAGACTGGAATGGCCATTTCTGGCTCATTAGCCGTCGTCAGCCAGCCATGCCCAAGCCCGAAGTGTGGAACACCCGAGCCATGTAAATAAGTCCAGACTATGAACAAACCCAGTTTCCAGTTGAACGTGCAGTGATATCCAACTGCTCCCCGATTTCTTTCTTATTCGATGACGTCAAACTTTAAAAACGGATATAGACCGTGTCTTGCAACTTTGTTTGTTCGCCTATCCTGCTGTATTGGGAGGATTCTGGAGGCAGAAATTTTTCCATCCATTGTTTTTATCCAAGAATTATTGTTTGGTATAGCACTGCTGATTTGGACAATATTACATAGGGTCTCATCCCAAAAAAGATCGCCTTCGCCAACCTATGTTTCTTTGGTCGCCTAAGGTAGTCTTTTCACCGAAAAAACGTTTTTGAATCGTCTGACATTTTTTTAAGGTTGTAATGAACACTAGGCCTAGCCATGGCAGAAAAGTAATTTGCTAAGTCTCCAAAGAAACGGGGGGTACGTATGTTACTGGACAGCAAAACTATATTTAATAGTTATTCTACTTCGATGTGACACTTGCGTAGTTGACAGGCATACCGTCTGCGTGTAATTAATCCCAGGGTGTTAGGGTCGCTTTACCACGTACTAAACAGCTCAATCATTCTTGAAACTGTCATTCGTACCTTCGATCCTCTGAATTTAAGAGCAGGTCCTTTGCGTCACAGGAATTCTGCGATTTGTCATTGTCGATAGTACTCATTAGTATGCCTCGGGTTCCACACGTCTGTCAGACACCGCCGTTTTCTGTCTACTGTCTTGGGTGCGTCGTGCGTAATCATGCGTGGGGTGTTAGATGCCCAGACAGACTAGCCCGTTTTAGGCAAAGTTAAGCTTTGCAAGTTCTGCGTTCTTGTCTCTTAAGCAAGGAAAGGTATTTCTACACAGCTTAGCCCAAATTAACCGGTGCACTACGTAGAGCATAATAGTATTTAGTGTAAGACAGATAATGCGTGGATAAATATGCATTTGGTGAAAGTAATATGTGCCGTTTCATATACGTGCGTATATGTACATAAGTTTATTTTGTATGGGTTCAGCCTCCGAGAACGCGCTAAGCAACCATTGATAGAAGGTCTGACTGTTAGGAAGCTGGTCGGGGTATTTCGGAATAAATTTTTAAAATATGGAAACTAGGCGTTAGTATGAGAACAGAGTTCCTTAAACTCGAGTTTAACTGGATTTAATCTCATTCTTTCCCTCTTCAACATCAGAAAGTAATCCCTATCAATCCGGCTGGAAATGAGGTGGAACAAAGTGGCAGACATGGCCCAAAATCCACCGTTTGAAGCATGATATACACGTCTTAGACGCACATGTTTGGGCCTAATGCAACGGGACAGCCCGTTATTGCGGAATGAACCGTCTGGCCCAGAATATTTTAGACAAAACGCCTGTCTTACAGTCAAATGATATTTCCATTAACGTCCATATGTCCACTTTGTTCCTTTTGCTTAATGGCCACAGTATAAAGACTGCAATAAACCCGGTTACACTCATTATTAAGCTCACAGCAAGCAAAATAGGATTTTACAATAGATTACACATTTACTTTCGCGAATCCAAACGGGCATTTAAGTGGGTTGTTTGAGATTGGTCTGTTACACCAAGTAAGGAACTAGTGGATTGATTATTAACCCTTAAAAAGTCCACTGAAAGTGATAAAACACGATGCTGTACTACGTTAAACGATATTTCCATTTTTTATCACCGAAATTCCCTTTTCATCTTTGCGCTTCATTTCGTTGGCGAAGTTTGTGTTATAGCCTGCGTCACGTGCGCTTTAATTTCTACGTAAATTTATTGTTCATCTCATCGCCCCAGTAATGAATTCCTGCAAATTCTCGCCCCGACCTCGGGATAAGTTTATTTAGCAGACCGTCTTTCGTCGTCTGCCGAGTGTTTTAGCCCGACAGTTAAACGGTCTCAAATAGAAACTCTACTTCGCCTCCATCACATCTCATTTTCTGCCTATTCACCAATCAATTTATTTATATTTTAGCCTGAAAAAGACTAACTAGATGGATTAAATTTTGGCTGATTGCATTTAGATAGCAAGATTAGGGAATGTAAGTTGCGTAATGGTGTTTTCAACTTGTCAGCGAAATGAGCTAAGTTTGATAGTAGTCCTTCCCATTAGTGAAAAAGTCTACACAATAAGTTATCTCGCTGTGTGGATAATAATCTCGTTGCTTCGACCTGAATACCTAACAGCGCCTACCTACAAGGATGACGCAATACTTAATTAACTTTATTGCACCTAGGAGATATAGCAAGAATTGTACAGGTGCCAGAAGCTATGGCAGCATAAAGCGTGATTCCCTAATTCTGTAGTTGATTAATTAATGTATAGGGTGCTTCAGGTCGTATCTTATAGTTGCTGCGTGCTTTAAGAATACGGCTAAATTACATTTCCACATGTTTCTGGGGTATTTTACTAGCAGGTCGGCGTTCATGCCAACGCGCACTCATTGTGTTCCGCTTTGTTTCTTTTAATCCATGGGTTTTTTAACCTTTATGATGTTACCAAGCGTTTAGGACTCGATGAAGTTAACTGGTCAGTGGGCCCTTTTTATCCGTGAATACGGAAATCTGTATAAGTTCGTAAGCTTGATTCTTGACATTCTTCAATGAATTAACCCCTTTGATTTGATCCTGAGAATGTTTTAGGAAATTTCAAAATTCGATGCTCTTAACTTGACCAGAACCATAACCTAAGATTTATTTCGTATCTCCGGCATTGTCATTAGGCAACACTTCGTGAATTATTTTATTATGCGAGCTGGCTGAGCAGCCAAAGGTGAATTAATTTAGTAAACTCTTAACTTTCTAGCACTGCCGTAAAAATACTATGACATGCGTACTCATATTAATATATTTGACATTCCACATTGGCGTTCAATTACGAATTCCGTAGATTGTCCGAGAGTTCTCTTCGAACATTTTTTGAGGAACTTGCAAATTATCATTTCATCAAAAAACCACAGAGCTTTTGCTTATACAAATAACTAAGTGAAATGGACAAATGTTCGTCCTAATACTATCGCAGATGTATCGGTACAAAAGCGTCTGATGTCTTTAGCATGTTTTGTCCTTGGGAGAGATATTTTCGAAAAATGAAAAATTCTGGGCTATGCACGCCGGCAAAAGAGTGTAGAAGAATTTGCATTTTAAAATCGCGGCGACTTTAACTGTCCATAACAATGTCTAGGAGTCTCTCATAAAAACCGAATAATATGACTGCCAGTTCTACCGAGACTTGTAGGTATCCTGTATCTCACTTGAGATGGAAAAAAATTTCTCATTTTACAGAACTGGATTTGACTTCCAATGAGGCAGGAGATTTTTCGGTGCACTTCATTCGCAGCTTAAAACGAGTTACGTATTTCTGGCAGATGGTATTTTGGGTACTGGAATATGCATACTCTGTATTACAGGTAACTTTCCCCTAAATTACAGTTTGGTTTTTGTTAGAGTTAGATTTAGAATAGTAAGGACTAGAGTTATGTTTAGAATTATGAGATTTAATGTTGGAAATGGAGCTAGGGCTAGAGGGTTGAGGATTAGGATTAAAGGTGGGTCACCGGGATAGGAAACCCCGGGCTACCTGAAGCACTGGAGCACAATATTCTCGTGTCCGACCGTATGACGCTTCAGAAAAATTCCTGGAGATCTTTTAATGCTAATGCATTCTTCATAGGGATGAAGTTAGGTCAGAATAAACAAATATTTGACCTTCTTTAGTTGCCAATGGTTCCCTGATTTCACTTAATAATTAACTGATGGTAAATGTGTCTGCATAACGTTTAAGAATAAGCTTTCCTTTATAAATAATTTCTGCATCCTTGCGTAAAAATCGCTACCCACGTACAATTTGTGCAACTTGTTGCGTGCGGACTTAACTGCTTAGAGGCAAAAAGGTGCGCATAAAGCATGATTTGATCGGGAATTTGCAGTCGCCCCAGCAGGGTCTAGTTGGCCTGTCTAATTAAATGTAACCGAAATTATGAATCGGGTGGGGTTTTGATATGGATAATTATGTCGCATAATCTCAAGATATCCCGGTCGCAGAAGAATTCTGGCTTTTTGATGAACTCCTTCCCGGCTGCCTGTAATAACTGCGCTCCGTAAAAATGACTTCTTAAGTAGCACTAATTCTCGTTGATTTTCTATGACCTCATAAATTAAATTATATTTAAAAGCAAATTGTAAAATTATGCTTTCGTTAATTTATCGTCAGGCCCCTAAAATAACACGAGAAATTAATTTATAAGCTATGAACAGGGGATTGTGTCTCGGAGCAATTTATCTGTCACACTGGTCGTTCCCACGCCGCCTGCATGATGTAATCAGCGTGTTGAGGACGCTAGAGTTGATGGAGAAGGAGAAAATGATAAGTTCGGGGGTAGGGTGTGAGGGCTGTCTGTATGTCCAGGTGGTGTGGTGGTACACCCAAGAGCGGGTACGGCCGTGTCAGCCACCTGAACCCTCTCCCGCCTCCGGTCTTCTTATCTATGTCATGGTACTGGACCCAGGTTGAGAGGACAGAGTGCGGTAGATGCTGCACAAGTCTACATTCACTGTAAAGGAAGTCAAGCGCTGGCCACCCTGCCTGCTTCCACTCTGCTGTGGAGCACGCGGTGGACGTCGGTTACAACGAGCGAAATGTCCTGAAAAACACGCGGAGTGCGTGTGACTGACTTCACGGGTCGATTGGTTTTTATTAAGTGTTGTTATTGAAGGCAGACAAGAAGAAGCCCATTAAAACACTGACATTTATTTCGACAGAAATATCTTGAAACCATGCTGTACTGAAGCACTGATGCGCTTAAAAGTGCACAACGCTACCACAGGAATTTTATAATCTACAACTGTTAGTGTTTTCCCTTTTGCAACTTCCAATGCCCCCATTCACAGAACGGCGATCCCAACAAAATCCCATCACGGATGATCTAGCAGCTACTTTTGGGGCAGGCTGGCCGTATGCCAGCCTAACCTGGCAATTCCAGTCTCCCATCTTTGTCGGTAGTGCGTTGGGGTCGCCTGTATGTGGCGGTCAGGGGTATCTGATCGACTACAATTATACACAATGAGTCCTCTCTCGACTGAAAACAGAAGTTCATAAGGCATTTGAGTAAGTATATGTATTCTGTACGCACGGCGATCACCTTGATTTGTTAGTTTTTTAATTATTCGAAACAACAAGGCGTCTCTTCAGTAATCCAGGTGTTGAGGTGTGTCATGTGCACGTGTTTCTTACATGCTCGTGTCTGCATGATGAAATGGATCACCTGCATGCTGGGCGTGTGATTGGTTGACCTGTGAGCTGGATCGGGACGCTTGATCACAAGGTGCTAAGGACGACAAATAAAAAAAATTTCCCATACATGCCCTTAACTGACCGATGTCGATGCGCTATACGATTTAAAAAAAGAAGCATTTGAACCTTCACTGCGGGACTGATCTAACCACTTTTCTCACCAATAGACCAACTTCTGTTATTTTTAGTATCCTGATTTGTGCCAAAGATTTTAAAATATTAATGCACCAACATGTAATGGCTGACAGCAAGCAAACCATCCCGAACCTCGCTATGTTCTCATAGGTTAAACTAGCGTTGTGGATGCTTTAGACTATTCAGTTATACCTACAAATTCCTATTGTAGTAAGACAAACGGTGCCTACTGTCATCATCACTTTTTCGAGAGCACAAAAAGCTTTAGAGTTAGGGATTAGAATTATCAGAACCCATGGCGCTTCCGCTTTGCTGAAAGCAAAAGGATTGTTTTGTCTAACGTCAGTTAAGCGGACGGGAGAGCCAGTTTTTCAGCATACGAGTGCTAGTTGATCAAAACACTTATCCAGTAGGCCAGCGTCCTCGCCGAGCAGCCCGTATGCAGACGCTCAGGCAGAATCTAAAATTGTTGTCACCACGGAAATTATCTTAGACACTAGAAAGGTCGATTTTAACTTTGGAATGTCCTGTTTTTCTTTAGTACTTAGCCTGCACTAGCTTGGCTGGAAAATAAAATTTGCAACGTCTAAGGTGCATCTGTCGACCAGTTGAGATTGGTTTATCGTGTTTTATCAGTCAAGCCATCAGCCGAAAATGTTTTTGTACCTGAGCGAAAGACGAAATAAAACTGAATTCTCCCTCAAGGTCTGAGGAAAACATTAGAAAAACGGTGTAACATGATGTCATTCGGCAAAATAATTCTTTAATATTCGCCAATGAAATGCCTAATGTGGCTTGGGTTCCCCAGAAGAGTTTCGAAATGATCAACGAGGCATTCAACTTTGCCTCAATTCTTGCGTTCAGGCGAAAACCTCGACTAAGCAAAACTAAGGATATCCTTGAAATCAGTGACCAACACACTTACAATTGTAGCAGGACAATGAAGGATTTCAAATTGCTACAGGTTTATGTCGTGTTAAGCAGTGCGTAGGGACATGTGTGCACCTACGAGTTCCACGCGGGTGACGCGCTGGACCAACGAGGGAGCCAGATTAGGGTTCGGCACGGGCTGCACAACGGTAATGAATGCCATGAATGTCGTGGGGAGGCCCGCCTACGCGCAGGTTCACGCCAACCACTTGCGTCCAATTCCTGCATCAGATGCCTAACCGGCTCGAAAAATCGACTGATGCTTTGGAAAAAGAAGAGAAAGAGAGAGAGGCTGAAGGCAACTACGTCTCCACGACGGTCCACTTGTACCGATCCGACACGTTTTTGAACTACTACAGCGAGCTGAAAGCCATGGCTTGGAAGGCTACCAACTGACGGCATAACTCGCCCCTCCTCCTCGAAGGACGGTGATTTGGGCTGCATCCAAGCCTTACTAATTAGTCTCTATGGCACTCCTACGTAGTTAGGATTTAAGCTGCTCCTTTTTTCTGTGAAAGTCTGACCCCTCGCGCGCGTTCCAGCTCTTGGTCTTTGACAGTCACGGTGTCCGATCTCGGTCTCGATCTTCTAGACTCCGTTTTAATACCGGTCCCAACAGGATGGTGGATGCGAGAGTGCGGCAAATGCTGTGCAAGTTGTCATTCCCCACTTTACATGCTGTTGGCCACACGGTGGCGTCATCGATTGCGATGGGCTGATTGCCGTGAGGACATACCCATAGATTGGCTTGTTAGATAAACTGCACAAACAGTAGGGTTCTCATCAAGGTCAACTGCACATACGGACATTCTCCTAAACAATTATATAGGCAGATAGGTTGAGAAGACAGAGTTAGATAGATTCTGCGCAAGTCTACACTCACTGCAAAGGAAGTAACGCGCTGGCCACCGTGGAGTCCTCTCTCGACTGAAAACAGAAGTTCATAAGGCATTTGAGGTAGTATATTTTTTCTGTACGCACGGCGATCACCGTGATTTGTAAGTTTTTTAATTATTCGAAACAACAAGGCCTCTCTTCAGTGATCCAGGTGTTGAGGTGTGTCATGTGCACGTGTTTCTGACATGCTCGCGTCAGGATGATGAAATGGATCACCTGCATGCTGGGCGTGTGATTGGTTGACCTGTGAGCTGGATCGGGACGCTTGATCACAAGGCGCTAAGGACGACAAATAAAAAAAATTTCCCATACATGCCCTTAACTGACCGATGTCGATGCACAACTATCCCCAGCCTTTTTGCACAATGTTGGCGGGCGGATAGAACCATATGTAACCTTCTGCTGGATTCACTGCTAGAGTGCACGTTAGGCTTCCTGACCCCAGACATGTAGGACGCCCTTTGCTCAGATTGTAAACAAATAACCCGACTTAAACGCCTTAGACAAACATGTGACCCTTGACAAGGTGGAGTAGTCTTTTACTAAACTCACACAGTGAATGGCACACTGGTAGGAAAAGTATTCCCAACTGTAAAATAATCGAAGTAATGTCATCTGTTCAAAAACTAACTGCTAAGTCTTTGCGTTTGACTCACGCACAAGCAACTTAGGTTCGCCGAACTTATGAATTGGAGTGATAGGTAAATTAGATCTGGCCACAGAGGCGAGTAAAAACATTGGATTGCTGATAGAAGCTAACAGTCCGGTTCTAGGTAGCAGTTCAGAAGACGATGCGATCATTGGACTAAGAAATTTATTGGCCTGACGTTTCAGGTTCTCACTCGAATCCATCATCAGAGACAGTCGCAGATAAGGGTACTGGTGGCAAAAGGGGTGCAATATTTATAGCACGTGGCTGCCGTGGGACCATATGCGTACTGAAATTCACAGCTGTGGCAATCACCGCTGGGGTCGTAATTGATGCGACGGTGGCTTGTCAGTCCGCGTCCGAGTCGTTATTGGCCGTGATTTCACATCCGTGTTGGATGTTGGTGTGACGGTGGCTCGGCAAAATGGCTCACTGTCATTGGGGTAATTGCTCGCTCGCGCACTCTCCACGTGACTGATTTCCCTGCCCACGGAAAATCTCAGCACGGAATACGGTAACGGGAGGTCATTGCGCTTGTTGATGGATTGTGGGCCTGAGAACCATAGCTCAAGTAGCTCGCGGCTCACGCAGTCGTCACCGCTTGCGAGGATTTCGGCCTCTTGAAACTTGAAAATGTGACTGGGTCCCGTCGAATGAGCCACCACCTGAGAGCTAACGTCTCCCCACCTCACTGCTGCTGCGTGCTCGGCAATTCGCGTACGGAGTAATCTCCCCGTTTCTCCGACGTATTTGCTTTGTTCGCAACTGCGCCAGATCCGGTAAACGACTCCAGACGTTTCCTGCCGTGGCAGCGAGTCTTTCGGCCTCATGACTTGGCGCCCAATGGTTGCTTCCGGCCTGTGTGCAACCCTTAAATCCAAGTAGAGTGGGAAGACGACTGATGGCTTCGGAGACGTTCTTTACTTACGGAAGAGCCCGCCAAAATTTGGGTCCGGTTGGATTTGGTCTCTAGTACCCTTTTCGTATGCACTGGTTGACAAAGTTGCGCGGGTAGCCATTGACTCTCGGTAACAGTCGAAAATATTGTAATTCAACAGTCCTGTCTTCCAGCTCACTGCAGTGCGTCTCAACGCGCCCTTAAGCAACTGCAGGCTATAAATACTGCCTTCCTTGTGCCACCATTACCTTTACCTGCAACTGTCTCTGGTGATGGTTTCGAGAGAGAATCCGAAACGTCAGGCCGATAACTTTCTTGTTCCAGTGACCATATCTTCCTCTTGTTAACACTGGATTGTCTAACAAATATGACTACATCTTATGGCAGATTTCAAATAATTCATTTTGACCCAACTGTGAAGACCCCGGTGCCTCGGCTGGATTCGAACGAATGACAGGAAGGCGAAGGTAGTCAGCTTACTGTATTAGGTATGGTTGATTCAGACCTAGCGGTAGACTGCGCAGGTAACTGGACCCAAATGTAATTAAACTCTCGTCGTCCGGTGGGGCCTCGTAGCTCAAGCGTCTAGGATGCACTAAAGCCTTCCCCTGGCTGTCGTGGGTTCAAATCCAACCGAGACGCCGAGTTTTTCACAGTTGGGTCAAAATGAAATATGACCAATTTCACCAAAATCTTCTGATTAATCAAAATGACGGTCCAAATGCGTGGATCGAAACTGAAAATTAACTAAGAACGACAATCTACTAGAAGTTTTCGTCCCGTTGATCCTTGGGGCTTGCCCTCGTTCAATCTGAAGGCGGCGTTTGAGGGTGGACAGCGATATGTCAACATGCATTCCCCACGTCTTCGTCAGTTTGTACTCATACGTACGAGTCAGTACTCGCTTTCTTAGCTTGCTGCATTACCATCAACCATTTTAACAAGAAAAGGCGTTAATTTATTTTTATCTTTTCGTGTCGCGGCATTTCAGATAGTTCACGAAACCTTTTTATGCAATTCTTTAAATGCTGACTCTTTGGAATTTTTTGTATTTAAACATTTTCTCGTTTCCACCGTTTTATTCCTCTCTGTCAAGTCCTATGCCAAACTTCAAGGGCAGCGCCCAAGACTGTTTTTTGTTGTTTTTTGGATTCGCTGTCTGCAAGTTCATTTCAAACAGTCTGGAGTAAAGTCTGAAAGCAACGGTTTTTGCCGATTCTTAGAGGATTGCAGGACGAGCGTTCCGCTTTTTCTTGAAGTTCCGCCCCTAGACTTCTCCAGTTGTTTACATGACGAGGAGAAACGGGCATTTGGAAGGGCCTTACCGGCAAGAACTGTGTGGCTAAAAATGATTTTAAAAAGTCTGAGAGGGCCATTTTAGTTTATTTTTTACCGTCACAACTTCACGCCAGCTCTCGAATCTCGCAGACAATGGTGTCATATTTTACCTTCGAGAATGACCATCTGTCTGTATTACTTGGGAAGTCACACCACGTGCTTTTTCGTGAATCCTGACAAACATCTCTGTATCCGACAATGAAGCAGTTGAAAAAGGACATCACGTCGTAAAAAGTGAACATTCCATGAAATACATTTCCCGAGATCTTGTCTGAGGCTTCTAAGAATGCCGAAAAATAAAAAAATAAAAATAGCTGTTGAAAGTGCATATAAAGGCTGCTGTTACTTGTCACCGTACTGAAGTCTGAGTAAATGAGCATGGAGTTTATCACGAGCCTCAACTGGGGCTGTCTTTACTCATTTTCAGCATATCTGGTTAATAATCTGCATGTGTTTTGCAGTATGGAAAGACAGGCGCTGAACCCGCAATTTAAGCTGGTGGACTGAAATGAACTGCGAAACCAAAAGCTGGGGTACCAGCAGACAGCCCAATTCACCCAGCTTCCTCGGAATCAAATAACGAGGAGTAGTTTGCTGCTGGGATTGTTTTTATAACCCTGTCCAAGCAAGAAGCCGGCTCAGGCAATTTTTATCTCAAAAGACTTACAGTAATTTGATCATTTCTGCCACAAATAAAATATTAACAACCTTTCGAGCTGGGCCATGACCACCTCCATCCTCAATTGGCCCGGTCACCAGGGCAGCGTCATGCGCTGGCAGGGTATTTTAACTCAATTATCACATGCTAAATTAAGTTGCTCGCAGAATTTAGACTCCTTCACAAGAAGGGCTAACTGTCAAATTGAAATTCAACCCTGCCCTCCATGACTTTGGAATTTTCGATGTCCCTTTGAACCAGTCATACAACAGACAAAACGTAAGATTTACGCAAGCCAGCTCAACCCGCCAGGCTAGTAGACATGCTGACATGTGATTCGATAATTAACTTGCTAGCAGGCAGCACTGAGAGACAAACAGTAAAAATAAAGAAGCCCTCAGAAATCTCAATAACTTAATAATGATGAACTTGGCAAATAGCAGTTAAAAACTTCAATACAAGACAAGGCATTTTTGTAATTATAGAATATATTCCACAGCAAAAAATGTTTATTGGTTTGATGCTTTAGATACTTTCTCCGACTGATCACCAGAGACAGTAGCAGAGGAGGGCAGCAGATGCATAGGAAGCGCAGTATTTCCTGGACGCAGTTACCCGACCACTACATGCCTGCAATAGCTAGCAGTACATATGTTTATCGTTGGGTATCCTGTTTGAATCGATGATTGCATGTCGGCCCGTACCCGAGTCGTTTCATCACCATTGCTGATTCTTGGTGTGAGGATTACTCAACTATTTGACTCATTGTCAACGGAACTGCCGGTCGTTCGCACGCCCCCTTCATGTGACTAATTAATTTTCTCAGGCAAAGTCGAAACACAGAATATGGGGGCGTATGGTCATTGGACCTGTTGTCTGAATGCAGGCCGGAGAACCACAGGCAGTGAGCGATCTCATAAAACGCGAACGGGAATTCCGATTTGCGTTTTTGATTAAGAATAATTAGTTAGGTAGGGCTGAAAGGCTGATTATCTAGTGATGCAATCCCGTAACATTTTGGGCACGTCAGGGTGTTGACCTTTGAGCACACCCTTTTCAATTACCGACAAAAATCGAATTGGTAAAAGACGACTATTGAAACAGAATGCTTTTTTCTATCGACTTTTAATGTTTTTATAAGTTTAAAAATATTTTCGGGAGAACTTACAAGAAAGTATTACTTCTTGTACACATTTGGTAGCAAATCATGTCTTCTTTAAATTTTATACTCGAAGAGGTGGTATCTTCCAGTCTTAAACAAGTTTCCAATAATGGGACTTTTGGAGATCGTACAATGTCCGTTTGAAAAGCACCGTGTCCGCATACTTAGTAGTGCTCCGCATCAACAATACAGCATTTTCCAAATTTCCCGTAAAATTTGTAAAATTTGATATTCTCTTAATGGAATAAAGAATAGTATGTTTTTATGCGGGAAGTGTACATCTTGATGACCGGACGCAGCAGCCCGGATACCACATGCCTGCAATGACTAGCACTACATGGGTTGTAATTTATTGTGGAAAAGATTAATTAGTTGGCATGTTAAATGGTGAATGGTGAGTAATAATTGAGATCGTACCAAACAAATAATAATTCTGAGTTTGTATGGTGGACTTATGCAAGAAATTTGGCAGTGTGCGAAAAAAAACATGAGTAATTAGTCCAGGAACCATGCACAAATTCAGCGAAATAATCACCTAAACACATAGTCGAAGCAAAGAAGCTCAACACTAATCCACAGAGGAAAATATAATCACATTGGTTGAAAATTCACTTTGCGCGTTTCGCGAGGGTATAAAAACACATGCGTGAAGTAGGAGTAATAGAAAAGCGCCTTACTTTTAAATCAGTTGTTTATCAGATAGAGTCGAGAGTATAAGAGTTGAATAAGACAGAAAATTTGTCCCCAAAACACATCACAGTTTAGAGATATAGCGGTCTACCGCAAAGAGCTAAGTACCTTAATCGAAGAGGACATTTAGGATAGATCACAAATGGAAGCTATAGTAGGTAGGCTAACGCATGAAATGTTAACCGATATTCCGAAATGCGTTTTCGTTTCGAAAATATTAATTAAGTATGGTTGAACACGTCCTCAACATGCAACGTAATTCTATAATATTTCAGTTACCCCCGGATACCGGCTTTCGAATGAACTACCTTCCGGCTGCATGCAAAACTACACTCTTTAAAATGACTATTTAAGTAGCATCAATTTTTCTCTTTGATTTTAAATGCCCTTAAATGTCCAATTATATTTCGTGTTAAACATGTATAAAAATATTCATTCTTTTGCTCATTCGGTAGGAATTTACGTTTTCTTCCAACTTTATACTCGAAGGAGGAACATAATTTGGTTTTCAAAAAGTTCCTAATTGTGGGACTTCTAAATGCCGTGAAATGGCGATTCATAAATCGTCAGGTCTCTGCATTTATCAATGTGGCTTGTAAAGCTAACAGTAAGGATCAGATTCACCGCTAAATTTTATAAACGCTATATGGTCCCCCTTTACTGCCGTAGAGTAATGTGTGGTTTTCAGTACGCGGAAAATATACGGCTTGTAGTTTGGAAATCCTGAATCTAAGTGTGACGGTAGAGTGAGTTTAAAATTATTCGAGGATTGGAAAAGTTTATGAAAACCAAAGTATACCCTTCCTTCGGGTTTGGTATTCGAAAAAGACGTAGGTCCCACCGAAAGAGCAAAAGAATGAATATTTTTATACATGTTTACCACGAAATATAATTGGACATTTAGGGGCATTTAAAATCAAAGAGAAAAATTAATGCTACTTAAATAGTCATTTTTAAAGAGTGTAGTTTTGCATGCAGCCGGAAGGAAGTTCATTCGAAAGCCGGTATCCGGGGGTAACTGAAATATTATAGAATTACGTTGCAGGTTGAGGACGTGTTCAACCCTACTTAATTAATATTTTCGAAACGAAAACGCATTTCGGAATATCGGTTAACATTTCATGCGTTAGCCCACCTATTGTAATATGTGTGTCCCAGTAAAAAGATCAATAGTAAAAGATGCGATATCCGGAATGAACGCTTCAGATGCTCCCTCGAACTCATCGCCAATAGCAGTAGCAGAGGAGAGGATAAGATGCATAGGAAGCGCAGTCTTTACAGGATGCAGCTGCGCGGCCACCATATGCCTGCAATAACTAGCAGCACATATGTTTATCGTTGGCTATCCTATTTAATGCGATGATTGTCTAGTATTGCAGGGGATCAGGTATTAATATTCAAATATCTTAACGCCGTCTTCCCGCCCTATGATGGAGGACAACCATTTGGCCCTCCTTGATGTCCGCGTCTTCCGCAAAGTGGGTGGTGGCCGCAAAACTGAAATGTTTAGGAAAGCGACTAATACTACGCAAGTACTGAACTTCAACGGCAACTGCCCAATACGATACAAAGGCGGTGACATACGGACGCTATGCAGGCGTGTCGAGATGCGTCGCAGTAAGCCGGAACACAAGGTGCCTGAATCAGAGTATTTTCGGCTGGTGCTTAGAGCGCAATTTCGTCAACCGGTACCTGCGTAAACGCGATGCGAGACGAAATTCAACCGGCTCCAAATTTTGGCTGGCGCTCTCTTACATCCAAAATATCTGAGAAATTGTCAGCTGCCTTCTCACACCACTCGGATTTGGAGTTGCACGCAGCCCGAAGGCAACCATCAGGCGCCAGGTCACGAGACCCAAAAATCCACTGCCGCAACAAAAAACGTCTGGAGTTGTTAACCGCATCTGGTGCAGTTGCAGACAGTGCGTCAAAGAAACTGGAAAATTACTCCAAAATCCAAGGGCAGAAAGTGCAGCATCTACAACAGTCAGGGGAAATGACTCGAGCTCCCACATCGCGGCTACTTCGAAGGGACCTTGTCACGCCTTTAGGTTTGACAAAACCGAAATTCTAGCAAGAGGGGATAACTGCGTAAGCCATGAGCTGCTTGAATCCCACATTTAGTGACCGGTCTCATGAAATTCGGACCGACACCCCGAAATGCGTTTTTGATTAGGAGGGATTACTTAAGTGGGTCTGTTAGGTTGATTATTTTGCAGTATTATCCTTTAATATTTAAATCAAGTCAAGGTGTTCTCCTTTGAAAACATTTGTTTT
The DNA here is from genome assembly GCA_902702965.1 of Spirometra erinaceieuropaei. Taxonomy (NCBI): domain Eukaryota; kingdom Metazoa; phylum Platyhelminthes; class Cestoda; order Diphyllobothriidea; family Diphyllobothriidae; genus Spirometra; species Spirometra erinaceieuropaei. The sequence continues at coordinate 592,457 of CACRXP010000296.1, forward strand.
GACCGCCTGCAAAAATTGCATTTGGTAAGAAAACAACTACTTAGTCAGTATGGATTTTCTACCTCGATTTTCGATGCCCCTGTAAATTCCGATATGTCTGAGGGAAAACCCACATAAAACATTATTTATTTACACATTGGGTAGCAAATCGCATCTTCTTCAATTATATACTTAAAGAAAGGATATATTTTGGTTTAAAAAGCTTCTTCAATTTTCGACTTATTTTGAACCCAATCTGTCATTGCACTCCAGTTTAGGCCTTAGAGTCTTCATGCTGTACACTCTCCGCCTAACAAACATACATTCCTTCGTGCAATTAAGAGAATATCATAAAGGGCTAGAAAACATTACGAAAAATGTGGAAAATGATGTATTGTTAATGAGGACTGTAATATTCCACCTCTTTGAGCATAAAATTGGAAGAAGACATGATTTGCTACCAAATGAGTACAAGAAGTAATTCTTTCTTGAAAGTCTGTGACGGCCAGCCATCATGACCGGCCTGGCGTCATTGTTCAATACCGCGCTGCCTCAAGGTCATTCACGCATTTGCAGTGAGCCGGTCCAGACGCGCTTACCTGAGGCCACTCGACCGACTTCAGCTCGAACACAATTGCGTCCTCGCAATGTCGCGTCTACCAATGCGCCGTTTGAACATGCCACCCCCTGCAACCAGCAAGACAAGCCACTGGGACACCACCCTTCCGCAAATGCAACACACACTGACTGGCCACCACTTGAGCTTGGCCCACGAGCCTACAAAAGCGGCTGCCGCCACTGTCTCAGGTACTCTCAGGCATGACTGGACGCAGTCGACACCAGCCCTGGCTTCGCCAGTAGCTACTGACGCCTGAGAGGACAACTCCGGATACTGTGCAAAATAAGCCCCTCATTCTGGTGCCTTCGGTCTTCTCTCTACAACACTAGGATTTGCCCTGATTATTTAGTGCTCAGAATGTACACATTCACACCGCCTGGTCACAACAAATTCTCCCGAAAATATTTTTGAACTCATAAAGACATAAAAAGTCGATGGAGAAATTTCATTCTGTTTAAATAGTCGTTTTTTGCCAAATTCGATTTCTGTTCGCAACCGAAAAAAAGAGTGTTCAAAAGCCAACACCCTAAAAATGTCCAAAGTGTTACGGGATTACGTCGCAAGATAATCAGCCTTACAGCCCTACTTAACTAATTATTCTTAATCAAAAACGCAAATCGGAATTTCCGTCCGCATTTTATGAGATCGGTCACTGAGTGTGGTTCTCCGGCTAGCATTCAGGCAACAGGCGCAATGACCATACGCCCCCATATTCTGTGTTTCGACTTTGCCTGAGAAAATTAATTAGTCACATGAAGGGGGCGTGCGAACGACCGACAGTTCCTTTGACAATGAGTCAAATAGCTGAGTAAATCTCACGCCAAGAATCAACACTGGTGATGAAACGACTCGGGTACGGGCCGACATGCAATCATCGATTCAAACAGGATACCCAACGATAAACATGTGTGCTGCCTGTTATTGCAGGCATGTAGTGGTCGGGCAACTGCGTCCAGTAAATACTCCGCTTCCTATGCATCTGATCCTCTCCTCTGCTACAGCCTCTGGTGATGATTCCGAGTTAGCATCTGAAGCGTTCATTCTGGCTGTAGCATCTTTTACTGTTGACCTCCTTACTGGGACACACATATTAGCTTCCATTTGCTTTTCTAATACTCCTAGTTGAACCATGTGTTTTTATACTCTTGCGGGACACGCAAAGTCAACCTTTAACTAATGTGATTATATTACCCTCTATGGATTAGGGCTGAGCTTCTTTGCCTTGGCTATGTTAAAAGGTGTTTATTGCGCGGAATTTCTGCATGGTGCCTGGACTAAACACCCGTGGCGTTTTTTCATACATTGTCAAATTTCTTGCATAATTCCTCCACACTGACTTGGAATTATGATTTTCTTGGTAAGACTTTAATTATTGCCTGCCATTCACTATTTCAAAATGCCAAATAATTCATTTTTCCACAATAAAGTATAACAGTTAATTTGTTTAAAAAATACCGTTTGAAGACTCATTGTCATCTCAGACGAAGTATCGCTCATAATGGCCACCTTAAAAGGTTCTCTTTGTAGAGACTTCTAGCTCAGTTTGTCGGTAAAGCCTGACGATGCTAGGAGTGTCCGTTTTATGTAAATACACATATGATCGAACGCTTGTAATGTGGCAAGTGGTCTGTCCTATTTTAATTTTGTATTCAATAGGCAACTAAATAATATGTACTCAGGAGTTGTGAACACATAACGCTTGTGGTTGCACTTTAACAGTGGATTCAACACCCTGATGAATAAAAGTGCAGATATTACAAAAAACAGTGAAGTTAGAGCAACGAGCTACTAGCTCCGCGTGTGTCGCAGGGAGGTTTTTTCAGTGATCTTTATTCAGAAGCTAAAAACGTATTTTTACCGACTCTTTTAGAGATCTATTCACAGTGGAATTTCCTTAAAATACAGAGACAACCATTCAACCTCCAATAAGTAGGAGAAAGAGAGGGATTTACGATAGACCGAATCAAGACATCGTTTGGGTTCTTGGAATCGTATAAGTGTTTGTCAACAAGGGCAAGGAAATTGACAACTTAATAGACGATACAAATTGAGGCAAAGAAACGAATGTGGCATTGTGGCCAGTTCCCTTTAAAGTTCTGAAGCCTCTATTGGTTTCCGGCCTGCCTTGCTGAATGCCTGACCGGTCAGAAAACGTCATTATTAATTCACAAGCTCTGGTAAAATCCCAAGCCTGGTTTCAAAGTGTCAGATGCAGTGGATGTTACAAATAACAATGACAGATTTTGCTTCATGAGGTCGACGACACATTTCACCAAAAGACTGTTTAATGAGCAGCGTCTGCATGCAATAAATTCTCATCAAGCACCCATCCGAAGTCACTTGATCAGCGTCTGCTAGCAACAGTAGCCGTAATCAGGTTACGCCAGCCGCTCCTGTGCGCACAGAAAAAGCACTTGAGGGCGCGGCATCCAGCATGGTCGAAAATCAGTTAGCATATTAACTGCATGCAGTCTGTTCCACTTCCCCTTAGCACGGCTCTTCCTAACCGATTCTCCGTCTACACAGACCATCATCACCTGGCTAGACTGATAATGGTGAACGATTAAATCGACTTCTTGTCATTACTCTTATCTGCTTACTTGCAGCAACCGACCTGCTGGGTGGGTATTCACCAGAAGCAAACGTCCGTATGAGAATTTCAGCAACTCTTTCTTAGTCCAAAAAAAACAAGTTAGATAGCCCCCCGAAGTTTCCTACTCCAAGTGAAAAAGCAGCAGGTTCCCTCTATATTCAGATAATCATCAGCGTAGATGACTCATGTAACACAGAACCCCGGATTCTACGGTAGCCATCCGACGACGCGTAAACGCAAATGCGGCCAAACATTCGTTAATTAAATGAGGGCAACGGCAGCATCCAGAGAGAAATAGGAGGACTATAGGCACAATATTTTCGTTACCAATTACTACAACAATCGCTCGTGCAATCTGGGGCATGCTGTCGCCCACTTAGTTTAACTATGCTGCTTATTTTGACCCAGCTACGAAAAACTCGGCGATTCGAACCCATGAGAGCGTGAGAAGGCATGAATACAGCCAACGCTCCAACCCCCTGAGCCCCGGCCGCCCACTGGTAGCCGTAAGTTTAATCACATTTGGGGTACGTTATACACACAGCCTACTTCAACATGCGGAATCCACAAAATCTGATATGGCAACCTGAATGCCCAAGCAGGATTTCCTATGTGGTTAATCTGGAGTGCATCAGATGAACACCAGGCTCACGAAGACGACAGGTATTGCGACAGCGATGGTAACTCCTTTCTCTTCAACAGGACCCAATGACTGATGATTCTGAAAGGTTAACAGTATGGGGCCGGGTCTGTGTACTACTTTGAAAGCGTGATCGAGTGCTTGACCTTGCCAACCGGTAGTCAGGGTTAGCGTCTGGTTTCACAAGGCCATTTACGGTTCGCTCATGACCCGTCTGATTGGCTGAAGGTCGTTGGAGCCAGTCACGTGCTCATTTCTGAAGAGGACGACGTGAAGGTGGTCAGAAGGTTTTACTTCTGTTTGTTTATTTTTTTCAAAAACTAGGAATATGTGGACTGAATCCCGTTTTTATTTTGCGTTCCGGCTTATGGTTCCAGTTGGTCCGAATAGGCCGGAGAAAAGCTAAAACTTTCTGAGATAGGTGAATAGCGCAACAGGGATTAGTATAAAGTAAAGGTGACGAGAAACAAAAAACTATACATCTGTTCTAACTTTCAGTTGGTCTGGGCCTCGTGCGCAACGAACCTAGCACTCATTCTCCTTTCTTATAGGTGGCGAAGATCAAATGCTTGCCCTAACTGGACTAAAGCCGAACGACCTGGTGACCATTTTTTAAGCTTAAGGTATGAAGCTTAAGGCATGAATTTGTTATGCTCAACAAGAAGGGTTACATAACGAAAAGTGAATTCACTCTAGGTTGAACCAAGAAAGTTTCTTAGGAAAAAAACAAACGACACAGTTTTGAAATGTCCATATCAACAGTTATTTTTAAAAAACTGCATGATAGAATACTATCATCAGTAAAACTCGCAGATACACCCAACTTAAGCTAGAGCAATGCTTTACCAAGGAAATGGAAGCGATTTGGCATAGGTCTACGACCTAGTCGCCTTATGGGGAAAGTTTGTAAACTCTACATCTTCCGTAAATGCATGACTTCATCCGATGCCACTCGATCAGACAAGAAGCGCCCGGCATTTGGTTGTCACCTACAATAGCATTAAAGAATTTCAATTCCTGCTTCGTGGAGATGTCCGCCGCTCGGGCCAAATCCGCAAGTTTGATGAGGCCTAAATTCTTGCAAGAAGCGCAACCATGTGATGGTCTTGTAAATTCAAATATATTTTATATGAAACTTGCACAACATATGCTTTATTTTACTCCTTTGGCAGAAAATCGCATTTTAATGATATTTTATGCCCGAAAGTGGTGTATATTTGGGTTTTAAAAACGTTTTTCGATTCCAGAAAAAATTTTAAGCCTGGTCTGCCACTGCATTAACGTTTGGCGATTTCATTCTACAAGGCGCACGCTTTCCGCGTAAAGAAAATCATATATTCCTCTCTGCCTTTAAGAAGGTACCACATAGAGTTCCTAAATTGTCGCAATGGATCCGGGCTGTGTCGTGCATTTCATTAGGAGCACTGATAAACGGACAAATGCGGTCCTTTGTGGACGGACATTGCACGGTCTTAAAAATCTCATAATTAGAAACTTTTTAAAAATCCAAATAAACATTTTCTTCGGATATCAGTTATCAAGACAATGCGATTTTCTGCCAAAGGAGTAAAAGAACACATATTTTTGTGCTTGTATTCTATTAAATATGTTCAAATTTACAAAATCATCGAAAATTAATAGGAAAAATGCGTGCTACTTAAGAAGTTAGTTTTTATCGAGTGTGGTTTCTGCTGAAGGAGCGAAAAGAAGCTCAGTCAATAGCCGAAATCCTGGCGAGTCTGAAATACTGTAGGATTTTGCCTCATGATGACAAATGTTATAGCCCCACTTCAGTAATTCTTCCTAATCGAAAACGCATTTCAGAATTTTGGCCAACATTTCATGAGATCGGTCACGCACTGTACTTGAGTCATTGCTCGCCGACCGGCATTCGTCTCCATATTCCGTGTTGCGACTTCGCCCGAGTAAATTAATTAGCCACACAAAGAGCGTGCGGGCGACCAACGGTTCCGATGACAGTGAGTCAAGAACCGAATAATCGTCACTCCAAGAATCAACAATGGTGATGAAACGACTCGGATACGGGCCGACAGGCGATCATCGCATCAAATAAAACCCCCAGCCATGAGCGCGAGTACTGCTAGTCATTGTAGGTATGCGGTAACCAGATAACTGCGTTCTATAAATATTGCGTTTTTGGCCCTATTTTACCGTCCTTTGGGATTGTCACTGGTGATGTGTCTGGTTTAGAATCCTAAACATCAAGCCAATACACTTCTTGTTCCGCTGGCCGCATCATCTTCTGTTCTGTTTCCTGGAATTCGCCTATTCATTTCTGTTGGACATTTCTACAACTGGACGTTTACTCTGAACGTCCGAATCTGGATGGCACTTCTATTGCCCAATTAAAAGAAGACGTCTGGTTACCGATGATCCAGAAAACATCCCAGGAATGCTCTTACGCATAGGCCATATGAAAAACTAACCGAACGGTCGGTCTTGCATAAGAATACGGGGAAGGATTAGTATCTGCACGTCAGGAGTTTCGTGCAGGCATAACCTACTCGAGACTTTGTTTGCATTTGCCTACTAAATGGCGAAGGACATTTGCTATATGAATCAGTGAACTAAATAAATTTACTTATCTCTGGGCGCGACTTGTTAAATATGGTTACCCGAGCCGTTTAATTACAAATCATAGTTCTCCCCTGCGACACCAAATGGCCCAAATAGCCCAACATGATGCTTTTGACGACACTGTTTCAAACATAATCGAGGGACTGTTGTGTTCCACTGTAATGCAAAGTGTAGCAATACAGATTCGCTTACATCCAGTAGCCCAAAGGAGACCATTGCAATTAAAACAATCGCCGATGCCCTACCCATGTACGCCGCTGAAAAATATGCTTGTGACAACACGTGTTCTCGCAGATGCACGTGCGTTAAGCGTACGAAAGTGCAACTCCCAGCGAGCTCGGGTGAGAGCTCGCTTAAATGGGATTTAACGTCAGAAGGCAAATCCTTCTCTCCCGTCACGAATTACCTGCTTTATGTTTGACCCAAAAAGAACACTTCGCGTCGTTGCATATGCACGTATACTTGACGTGCGCAACTGATGAAGCTTACATGGCCATGCTAAGATCTAGTCTTTTAACTCAAACACACACATTTACGTGTTGTTGTCCTTTTTCCTGATTCTTTTCTATCGCGTTCTAGGTGACGTTTCCATCCACTAGACAGTGTTTTCTGAATCACACCCTTGTTTTTTCCATATCGGTTGTCTGAATAACTTTCAACTCGTTATCTATGTTAAAACGTTAACGCAACGAGCTGAAATTCAATCGCAAAACTTGTCTTTTTAAATTCATCTCACTGTATACGCTTTCTTTAAATTGGTACTGGAAACACCTGTTTTACTTATAAAATAGCAACCAGGCTGGGTTAGTTTGCTGAGCCATAAAAGGCTTTCGGCACACCCAGAAATTATTCAATTTGAACTCTGACACAATCTGCGTTCAGGCCTCAGCGGGATGACTCATGCCGTTACTAAGTCCGACAACCTGATTTTTTCATGCAACAAGTTAAAACGTACGTTTGGAAACTTCTCCCACTTGTTCGTGATGAGAACAGATGATAAGCAGGAAAGAACACCTACTTAAACGTGCTTTTTTTCAAAAGGCAGGTGCTCAATCCATTATGCCCTAGGAAAGCCTGCCTCACTAACTTTCTACGTCGCAATGGGTTGAAGTTTCAATCTGTTGCTTGACAGCAACGCAAACTTTCAACAGCCTAAACTACACAGCCGACTCCTCTCAATCCTAAGCCGAAGTTCCTCATTTGTGGAGGAGATATTTTTGATACAGTCAACCATTCATGCCTAGTGGCCTTGCCCATAAATTCCAGTGCTCTTAGGAGGTTGGGTCGTTTCATAGTATCTTTTAATATTCTTTACAAAATGACTGGACTCGTTCGGGCAAATACGCAATTTACTTATGCAAATTAAAGTGCCTCATTTATGTCTGAAAATGAACACAGATCTGGCACTTTAAGGGGGATATTTAAGGTGGATTTTGCTATTTTGCCTACACAAATTTCAAATCTGAAACAAATTAACAAAACGGGTTGTCCTTACGACTCACAACTAGTGCGTAGTTTGCACAAAGTCATATGGCTAGTTTTACCTACGTTTATATTGAACCAGTCAGATGCGCCGCCCGTGAATCAAAAGTGTAAAACCGCAGACCCGATAAGGGGCTGTGACTATTCTGGAAAGCCTAAAATTACAAAAAATAGGTGAATTCAGGTTAGATTGGAAAAGTTTAGAGATCCGGGAAGATTGTTAGAAGAAGAAAATTGGCTCTCCGGAACAGCTTTATTTAACTGCTGACGTTTCAAAGAGCTGGGTCGGCTCTTCATTGTCAAAGCGTAAACTGCACCTAATCGATCAGAAATTTAGTTTAAAGTGGCAAGTTGTGTTGGCC
>CACRXP010000296.1:600931-624248 GCA_902702965.1 Spirometra erinaceieuropaei
CGATCAGCATGAGGCCGGCCAACACAACTTGCCACTTTAAACTAAATTTCTGATCGATTAGGTGCAGTTTACGCTTTGACAATGAAGAGCCGACCCAGCTCTTTGAAACGTCAGCAGTTAAATAAAGCTGTTCCGGAGAGCCGATTTTCTTCTTCTAATGAATTCAGGTTATTTATAGATGTTTTGCAGATTTTGAATAATTTATATTGACCCAACAATGAAAAACTCCGCGCCTCGGTGAGATTCGAAGCCGCGCAGTAAGTGGAAGGCTTTAGCACACCCAACGCTCTAACCACCTGAGCTACGAGGCCCCGCCGGACGACGCGAGTTTAATCACATTTGGTGAATTCCAGACGTTGCAGTAGGTTGGGGGGGGGGGATTAACTTGACCCAAATGTGATTACACTCGCGTCGTCCGGGCGGGGCCTCGTAGCCCAAGTGGTTGGAGCGTTGACTGTACTAAAGCCTTCCCCTTACTGCGTGGGTTCGAATCCCATCGAGGCGCCGAGTTTTTCACAGTTGGGTCAATATGATGTCATGTTAATAATCCCGGCGCTTTCTCCTCTGAAAATACTACCGCCTTTTCAAGTAACTATTAAGCCACTGGCGTTACACTTGCACACCTTAACCAGTATGATGAAGATACGGGGCCCGCTTTTTGTGACCATCTACAGCACCTTCCAGTAGGATCGTCTAAGACGGAGGCATATATGTCACACATCATTCAATCCACGTCATGGCAACATTTTTAAAATGCCAAAAATAAAACTACTTTTAACGCGAAAACAGAATATGCAATCGATATTTTTACTGAGATATGTCCGTTGTTCGTTTTTAATCCTTTTTTCGGAATGTTTTGCAAGTGAGAAAATCTGTAAGGCGATGAAGGACAGATTGGTGAGATGGTGAGACGTTGTTTCCACACCCGATAAAGTGCTGGACAGACTTTGGATTATCCTCGGATAACCATTCGGAGACATAATGCAAACAGAACCCCAATTGTTAAAATTCGGGATCAAATGCGGCATGATGACGAATAGCGTCACAAGCTACCTTGATTCAAAGCCAGACAGACCGGATAACACCGCACTCGCTGGGAGTTGGCGACAAGCCAACAATTAGTCAAACCCTCAAGCTACAGCGGTTTGTTAGACTAGGGGGCAGAAAAACATCGCTGATGGCCGAAAACACATGTCGTTTGTGTCTGACAAGTTGCCCTCTTCCTTTGTAGAATTGACTTTGGCATGAAGCATGGCCAGTTAACCGGCCAATAAACAATAAAGCTCAGGCATCACACAAAAATGTATTTTAAGGAAATTTCGGGAAGACAATCCAACGGACTGTATATAGGCCAAAAATTCGTGCATACAGGCATAGGGCTGCAAAGTCCAACTGACGAGAACATTCACGACCTCAGAATGTTCGTCTCGACCTTGTTTCCCGGTCTCGGAAGGGAGGTTTGGAGAATACTGGAGAACACTTGCTACCAGGAATTGCTCCGTACGCAAATCTGACGGACAAGAGTAGATAAGACACGTGCCATAGTAACAGGTTTAGAGGGCTTTAGAGTAAGGAGGTACCCGGGTAACCAAACGAGCAGGAAACGGTTAGATGTTAAAACAAGTGAAAATTAACAACAGAAATGAGATTGTGAACGCAAGCACCACAAAGCACACGTCCGAATCCCAGTCAGTATGACAACCTGTTTCGAATCGACAATACTCTCGGAAATTGAGGTAATACAGCTACCTAACGCTATATGAATGCGGTCGGTCGCTAATGTGAATTATCAGGGAATTTCCGTTTTGGATTATAGGCTATGACAAATCCTCTAGGTCAGCAAGCATTCATCTTGAGACTTTTTGGATTGACTATATCCTGAAATCAGGTACATCAAAAAACACTGGTATGTGATTATTTCGCGGAACATAGCAGATTTAGCTTTCGTACAAGCAGTTTAGGGTATTCATTAGAAGTGTAGCTAAATTGGGCATTAAAATAGGAGTTTACGATAGCCAAGCCTTCTAAGTCAACGTTGGTCGGCGGCCAAAGGGATATAAAAACTAGGCCTGGGTCACAGGTTAAGTTTCTCGCAAACAGACATGGATCAGTTTTCAAACATTAAGGATTTGGAAGAAGGGTACAACTGCTAAAACTTTCATGATGAAGTACAATGGTGTACGGCCTTTGTCGGTAATATCCTTCTGCCTATATCATGCGCCGCTGTGCGGCCGCTGGTTTGGCTCGACAGAGCGTCCATAACGCACAACGAAACGAGTGAGTTCCGTAAAAACGATCGGTGAGCGCTCCTACCGGTGTACGGTTGCTTCACAATGTTTCGTTGAAGGGACAAATCGTTGATCATCCATCAAGGCCTGAATTCAGTCAAACCGCCCAAAGAGTAAGGTATTTTAAACTTATTGCTCACATCCCTGTCGCGTCTAGGTAACTAATACTTTAATTAATCATTGGCGCTCCGTCAAGCCCCAGTGGTCTCGTAAGCCTATTCTGCATGCTTGCCTTCAGGACCATCAAGTGTGAGGAGGGGTAATAAATGTGAGTGGTGACATAAGCGCGACGGATTACAGGCGAGTGCACAAACGATCAGCGCACTCCCCCCACTAGGTGTTCAGTACATTGAATTCTTGGCACTCTTGCGAACACGTTTCGTTGTTAGAGCCGACGAGCAAGCCGCATAAGTCGTTTTAAATGCTACAGCAAATTTGCCAAGGTTTGCTGCGATGCTTTTGTGCAAATCGTTATAGGCCTCGCTCGCAGCTAACCAGCAGAGTTTCTTCAGATTTCTAATTTTTGCGCCCGGTCAAAACGGTCAAAGGAGTGCTTCCCCCGTTCACTTTCCTTGTTGAATATAAGGATCATGACGACGACGAAGGTAATAATGATTCTGTTTACGTTGTCGCCCGACGCCAACTTCTTACAATGTGGAACACACGCACATATCCGCTAGATTTGCTGGGGTTTGGTCACTCTGTTTAGCTATAACAAAATTAAAAGTTCCACGGACGCAATATCGATTCGTGTACGGGCGTGAGCATGTCTACAGCCCGAACCTCAGGTAAGGAAAATGTATGAATCAGGCAGCCCGCTGTTGCACTTCTTTCTCTCTCTCACACACGCACGAAGACATGTGCTCACAGAGACAGAAGATCAGTCTGTCACTGCCACACCCTCGCGTCTCCAGTCGTGAGGTGAAGGCTCAGCACCAGCGCGTAAGTAGAAAGTTCAGGTATCCGGTGTCGGATTGAGAATGAAATAGGACGCACAGAATTCCCATGCTTCATACGCCTGGCTTGAATAGACCGGCTACTGTCGCCTTTTAATTTCCTCAGAAATTATCTACGAAGTTGGAGGAGATCAGTTTATTCAAGGTCTATAGGCTCAGACCGAGAATTTTATGTATTTAGGCCAAAGTCCATCAGCCACAGCGGGTAACCGCGTAATATTCATTAACTGTCGACAGACAGCTAGTAGTATATTTAAGGGTACGGTGATGTCATATTAACAGCACAGATACTAACCAAAAGCCCATACACGCGTGTTTCGCCGATATTCTGCCGTTGCATGGCGCAGCTGCGAGGGGTTCGGCTCGTCAGTGGGTCCCCCCAGCATTCCCCTTGTGTTTTCCGGTAGATACTCCAATTTAGAAATTGACCGGTTACTGCTGCCTTGAGAACGAATATTATGAAAAATAAATGCTGACTTGGCGGCTTTTTTCGGTGCCTCTTCCCCCAGTAAATTCTCGAGAACTATTTAAAATTCTGTTGTTTCGATTTGATGCTATTAAGGAAATACGTAACATAATTCTATGAAGACGTCCCCATCTAAATATCTGTTTAATTCGTTTACCGAATAAACTTTTCCGCGCGTACAAAGATAGCAACTAGATTACTTGGTTAGACTATAGAAACTAAGGAAATCCCAGGTCCCAAAACGTCTGAATTGTGGTAGATTTAGGTTGTACGGTTCTCCTATTTCTAATAATTTGTCCACAAATTGTTGCACTTGTTGAACTTATAGCAATATCATGTGCCGACGCAGATCATGCCGTAGGAGAAGGACCTAAGACATTATGCGGTCTTTTATGTGATTACTACAAGATTTATGCAGTCCTGTATAAGGTGCGTTTTCCCAATATAGAACATAATTGTCGCTATATGGAGGACGGTAAGAGTCTTAAACTATGAATCCGAGGCGAAGGAGCACGTCAACGCAATGCAAGCCGAAGTAGAAGTCAACAGGCTGGGGTTACTTTCAACTTGATTGTATATTAAATAGGAAGTCAGGTAATAAAGTTAGGAAAATACAGGTATAAATTTCCGAATGGTCTGTACATATATACAATATGAAGGCTTTTGAAAATACAACTGTTTACATTTCGGATGTCGCATGCATTGTACAGAGGCCATTAGGGCGTTTGGTTTAAATGCGAAGTCCGCGATCGGGTTAAAGGCGAGATAGAACTCCCGTGAAATTTGAAAGTAAATGACACAGGCGTTGGAGAACGTTTATCACCGCCCAACTTCGGCCAACTTTTCCTCCTCGCCTTCATCTTCCTCGTCATCGCACTCAAGCCAGCTTGGAACTGTGCAGGTGTCCACGGACAGGTAGCCTTGTAGACGTGCGTTTTCAGCAGGGTGGGACATTCTTCGGCAATTGGGTACTTGGTCCAGAAATAACGTTTCCTTTATTGAATCCAATGAAGTGATGCTGCAAGACTTGGCGCTTTTGCTTTCGCGTCTAGAGCAATTAATGAATCTAGGGGCTGTTTAGTCGTGAAAGTATGGTTTGCTGACCCGAACCAGTAATTATATAGCCCCGGTCACAGCCAATAGGCATCATAGTGCTGATTTGTACGCAGAGGACGCTTAAATGGAGATCAGGCACACATACGCGCACGCAAGGCTGCAGGTTGATTTCACATGGTTGCATTGGTATGATGTCACCACTAGTGCCATTTCTGGTGCAGTCAGCGTGCGCCTGATTCTCATTGTTGGCATTTGGTTGGCCTGGTAGCCCGTAAAAGACAGCAGACCAGCACTCTAAATCCGTTTCTTGGCTATTATCGACTTCCCTTGGACTACAATAATGGACTGAGGGATAAGTACAGAAACGACATGAGGAACATGGAATGCCTGAGGATTGACGTTATCGTCTTTTACAAATAACAGAGTAATCTCATAAAACTGTCAAGTAAGGGTTGCTTTGCTAATAAGTTCTGGCTTGGGTTAACCGTTCAGTGTAGACTGCAGATGGCTACTTTCAGTTTAGTTTTAAAAGGCAAGAATTCGCTCAAGCTGGCACTATTTCATTGCCACAATACAAGAAATCTAGAAGCCGCCACCATTGTAACCATCACAATTGTTCACCTCAAGCATGTAAATTATGAGTAAACCCTCATATCAGTTGTTCTTCCGTTCTCTCAAGAGGACAACCCCTGACTTTTGCAATCGCAAGTTGCAGCATACTTTTCCGGCTACCTTCTTTTACCTTGAAGATCACTGACTTATATAAATTGTCCTACAATTTCGTACCCGCGCAGATAAAATGTAAACAGTTCGGATTTTCGGCTTTCAGGGGTACTCCCAAAACACAGTCGGTCCAGACTGCATCTGTTGTTGATAAGAGGAAGAAATACAGTAAGTAAGAGGATCTGAGTTTTTGCCTGAGCACACGTATCTTGAGAATATTCCTTCCTATCTGCCCGGGACCGCATGTAGACAGATGGACGGGTTGCCTCCCAACCACTGCAAGGAACAACTTACTGGTTTTTGAGTTGCCAAAACTGGAAAGTCCAAGGTGGGTTGTGAGACAAGCCCACAGGCAGACTTATTAAGCGGTTCGTGGGTCGACTTATTCCATGCTCCGCCAAATGCGGCAGTGCCAGTGGTTGCAAGTCAAATGAGGTAGCGTTTATTCATTCTGACAGCGAGGCGAAACTTCCTAGATCAAGTTTATTTTGGAGCAGCAGAAATAGGCGTTTAGGTCACTCTAATCCCTGCTGGTACGCTTACACGAGCTATTTTACTTTGTTAGTCACTGAGTACGAGTTCGCCTCTGGTCGCTCTGACTTTGTCTTGCCACCGAGCAAGGAAGAATGAGGGAGAGGAAGGTGAGCCAGATGCGGTGTAAGTCTGAAATTATCATTGTCTAATTCACCTGCAACTCGCCGCACTGCACCCCCCCTCTGATTCTTCGGGGAACACAGTGGACATCCTCGTTCAAAACTGTCGAACTGACATATGGCAGCTCTCGAGGCTTTGACCTTTGAGTTTCGACGCCGACCTGAGCGAGCAGACTTTGTTTTCCAACCAGGTAGCTGGAGCGCTGTTGCAATGCGGCTCAAAATATTCCTGAGGACAGCTGACTTGATACAGGTCCCTGACTCAAATGATAAATCTCAGGTCTTCTCCCTCCCCTCAGATTGATCTGTGGTCAAATGATGACATAAATTGCACCACAAGTGATCATTCTATACTCCGTTGTCTCTGTCAGTGCGCTTCTAAACGCCGTTTCACTGTCATCTTAATGTCCTGTCCTTCCCATAGCTGCTTTCAGTTAAGATGGAAAGGTCTTTCCTTATAAGAAGTATTTTTTTTAGATTCGGACATGAGATAAAATTAAAATTGCAAAACTAGAGCACCCTGAAACTGTTTTCTTCCTATCTTTACGAAACACAAAACCCGTAATGTGGGCTATCTACCAGTTGTAGTCTGCAGTAGTCGAAATAGTTAAATTGGATGCCAGTTTACGGGTATTACCAGAAAACACTGAAACATATCCTTCAAGTATCAGTGCTAATTTGGTTGCTTTTGAATAGGAGAATGGAATTGATTACTGGGATTATTAGGCCAGTTATCCTAACCATATATTTGAGTGGCGAGAAAAGCAGCCCCGGGAAATACAGACCATGGCGTCCGTTCACAGAACGTAATCAAGGTTGCTCTGTAACCCTTCTTTGGAGATGTTGACAAATCGGCGTGTCGTAACTACGATGGCATTACTTTAATCAACATCGCCAGTGCATTTTTTCTAAGCGTTTTCGTCCCCTGTTCTCCGCGTATACGACTTGACCTCCTATATATCCCTTCAATTAAAATCGGTCTTGTAAAAACGCTAACGTTTAAGTCTCAACCTATAAAACTGCTTACCCTTCTTGCTCCCCTTCCAACAAATAGTAAACAGAAGAAAAAGTGGCGAGCGAACGTTGCTTTCGATAACTTCTAGTCAGGCCAGTACAGTTGTATGGGACGGGGTACATTGAGTAAAAAATCGATAAAAGTTAGTTTTTAAAATACAGACTAGGCAAGAGCGGAAGGGCGCAAAAAGTTGTACGTGGTTAGTCAATTTTTAACCACGGTAAGCGCGGAGACTGAACGAGGTTTTTCTGGGCGCATAGGGTCAGTTTTCGTAGCCTGAGGGCGGCCGCCTCTGCTGTTGCTAACAGGCGCTGGCCCAGTAGGTTAGAGTAGCTCGCGTGGACCTTACAAATCACACGAAATGCATCAGCGGGATCCACACGACGCCCTGAATCCACTATATGCTCAAGGATGGCGCTGTCTATTCTCCTAGTTTCACCTTTTGCCAGCCATACGGGAAGGCGCTCTTGTATTCTTTTGATAAGTCGCCGACTCATACGACCAATATAACCTGCTCCACAGGAGCAAGTGAGTGAGTAGATGCCCACTGAGGCGGTCTGAGGTGGCAGCCTATCCTTGCCTTCTCCGCGTAAAATAGGGTTAGTAGAAAATGATATGCGAACCCTTGCTGCTGGGAAGGTTCCCGAGACAGCTTGGCCGAGGCGTCTTCTTAGGAGTGCACTTGCGGTGTCTCCGTGTAAGGGGACTTTGAGGAACAACGTTTTCTTTTCGGCGGTCAGTGTGGTGGGTTTTGCGGGTCGTTCGGCAAGCTTCTTTGCATCCGAAGGAGCGTCTATCGGAAGAAAACCTGATCTGGACAGTGCACGATCCCGCCTCCGACCTTGTTACTTCTTTCTCGACGCTGGGCTCAGGAAGGTGAAGGAAAAGAGACTTCGACGAGTACAGCGCCATAAACTAACTCACACGCACTTGACCGTCCCTGTGTCCACTATACTGGGGAGCCCTTGTTGGATATCGCCGTCCTAGGACATCGAACTGTCGTATGTTCCTTAACTACATTTTTCCTATAAAAGAAAACGTTGCAGTTTTCTAGTTTTTCTTTGTATTGAAAATACCAGAATGTGTCATTAACATCGTGTTTACCTTGTTTTCTGGGATAAAGGTTCAACCCGTCCAAACATTATCTTGAATGCATACGTGAAATGCGAAAACACCGATGACACTTTTCTAAACCTCCGTCAGAAAACGCTATTAAAATGTTCGTCTCCATGTTTTGAATGCTAGACCGACAGTCTGGGTAAAACCGTACGCTAGCGAAAGCATTAAATTAGTAAGTATTTTTGCTTTTTCCACACATTGCTTACAGACACCTAAAAACAGCAAAATCATTTGGCCTCCAAATTTTCCGGAAAAAAAAGTCGGCTTTTCGTCACGACCGTAGACTACTCCATCGTTCACGTTCTTAGGCCCCTGAAAATCGCATCTTCGCTTAGAATCCAACTTACCGATCTCTCACACCAGGATCGAAGTGTCTTCATTGGTCAGGTTGAGGGACATGCTTGTCACACTGGAGCGGACGAAGGCTAGTAAGTCAGAAATCGTCATCCCAGTAGCCATAGTTTTGTCGGTTCTCTTCCATCTAGTACTATTTTTATTGTTTTCGCACCTTCTAAGAAAAAGGAATTTGTCCGTTTTAATAGGCATATTCCTTCTATCTCCTGAGGAATAAAATCAGTGGCACTGCCAGAGAGGGCCCATCATCGATGGTCGTTTGAGGCCCACTGCTCATTAATAGCGTTGGGTGACTCAGCTTGCGTATACTCGTTGGCTTACTTGTCAGAATCATGACCTCTACATGCTTCCGACTCATGACGATCGTACGTACCTTCCGACCCCATTCACCACCATCTTCGATACTTCAACACAAGAAAGCTGTCCTTTAAACTCCCGCTTCCCCTCAGAGAAGTAGAATACCCATCAGGATGATCGAACACGTGGCAGCAGTCCGGGCTAGTTACACCAACTATGAACTCCCAGCTAACTCTACGTTACACCTCCAAGTTTGACGAGGTTAAAATCCTGGCTGAGGACAACAATTACCCGTTCGCTTACTGTTTCAGTCATGATTGCCTGGTCCGCAATACACGAACAAAGGTAACGCGCATCGTCCTCCTCATTTAGCTCTAAGATGTTGCTTGGGCATGATCATAATTCAAGCCGAGGCGACAGAATAAAGTATGGTTTTGCCGATAAAATGCCAAAGCGACATCCAGACAGCAGCCATTAGGTATTTAAATGCGGGCGAGCAAACTCTCGTCTCATCGAGTACCGACAACTGCGATGCCTATGGGAGTCGCTAACTTTAGCAAGTGTTTGGTAGCCCAACAACTGTATTGCATAAATACTTCTATCCCTGTGAGTCTGCCACCGTTTCCATTGCAGTTTATGTTAGATGACTGGAGAATGAATCGAAACTGTCAGGTCAATAACTTCCTTGTTTCAACGACAGAATTTCCTTTGTCTTTTATACTTCCGAGAACTAGGTCTTTCGCGTGTATTGGAAAATTACAATTTTAGCAGAAGCAAACGAAAGGACACCCTCCAGAGTCATTTGGATGGTGCCTGCAGGATACGGATAAAAACAGAAAGTCTCCCTGAAAGGGACAAAAGTTCTCCTGTTTGGACTCATGAAGACGTTGGAGCCATAACTTGGAGGCCGTAGTAGGCAGCACATTGAGGCAGGATCGCGATAATTTGATGATCAATTACACCGCGAACACCGAATTTCTCTGTGCTTGTCATCCTGTTGAGTGCTTGACAGCTTCAACACCCTGGGAGTTCAACGTCTGCATCCTCTTTTCCGATTTGATTTCGCCTATCCCAAATCTTCGGAACCGGTAGGCAAAATGTCAATGGCTCGTCAAGGTACAAGTGGATTAGATGAAATAATGGTGGTGTTCGGGCGAATAGTTCTTCGCCTTCGCTGCCGGATGAATTGTTCGCCAAACAGTATCTAATTCGTACCATCACTGACTTATTGGGTTCCGGCGCAGCTATTCCACAGTAGTGTCCACTGGAAGTTAATGTGTCGGTTAGATAAACCGGTATTTCGAAACTCTGCCTCATCTGTGAGTCCTTCGGTCATCCAGCGTCTTAAAATGTTTTGCATCATAAAATCAAAAAAAACGAGTTTTGATGTCCCGCTTCCCTAATTCATTAGGACCAAGGGATACTTAAACACCGTTGCCGAACGAAATCTTCACAGAGCGGAGGGAAGATGGCCCTAAGAAAAGCAGCTCAAAGTTCACCTCTAATGGGTCTGCGAAGCAGGCTCCCCGATGCTGACGTTCTTCGGTTTTCGTCTGATCAAAACCATAGGCTACAATCAATGTCCTATAATGCAGACGAAACGTCTCCTCGGTATTCGTTTACGAAAACTTTCAAGGTTTGCAAGTTTAAGGAAAACATTTTGATGTCAGGTCACCGAACCGACCTTCCAAATTACGTCTGTTAACCTGGTTTGGCACCGCCATCTCCTGTAGGATCGGAAAGTCTGCAGTGCGGTGGGCCGCACACTATATGTTAATCATCACAAACGACGTGGAAGTTTGCAAATAATCAGGAACGATAGTCGCTCAGTAAGTTCAACTTTATTCGAACGCTCATCGAAACCGTCATTACAACTTTCACTCTAAACACTAAGGCACTACTGAGCGAGCCAGGTGAACGGATTTGATAGGTCGAATGCAAAATCGACAAATTAAAGATCCGTCAGACTGAACTACTGTCTATTTGGTCGTTGGACCAAATCCGCTGTAAGGTGGGAATGCTCACACAATTGTCCCAGAGATTTCATATCCCCCATTACCTTGTTAAGGCCCTGGAACTATAATTTCTCCTGCCCCAGACTGTTAAATCCCTTTCCTACAAAGGGATTCAGGATTTGAAATCACTGCATCTCACTCCAAGCATTTCTTGCTTCTGATTATTTGTTGCATATATGTTTGATGGCGCGAAGGTTTCTGGTTAAATGGTTATATATACATATGTCTATGTATATGATGGTAAGGGCGCTCACCAATCGTTCATATGGAACTCACTCGTTCCGTGGTGCCTTAAGGGCTCTCTCTCGAACCCAACCAGCAGCCGCGTATCGGCGCATAATATATAGGCAGAATGGCATTACCGACAAAGACAAGGGAGACTGGAATGGCCACTTCTGGTTTATTAACCGTCGTCAGCCAGCCATACCCAAGCCCGAAGTGTGGAACACCCGAGCCTCAAACTCGCGACCTGTTGGTTTAGATGTCCACGCCTCTACCCACCGGGCCACGAGCCCGTTGCCCTGTCGGTT
Organism: Spirometra erinaceieuropaei; assembly: GCA_902702965.1. Taxonomy (NCBI): domain Eukaryota; kingdom Metazoa; phylum Platyhelminthes; class Cestoda; order Diphyllobothriidea; family Diphyllobothriidae; genus Spirometra; species Spirometra erinaceieuropaei. Next base: position 612,404 of record CACRXP010000296.1, read on the forward strand.
TTCGATCGGGAATATACAATGGTAAGGACGCTCACCGATCGTTCATACGAAACTCACTCGTTCCGTTGTGCCTTAAGGGCTCTTTCTCGAGCCCAACCAGCAGCCGCGTAGCGGCGCATGATATATAGGCAGATATAGGCACATATGTATAGATAGTTTTGACAGCCGATGATGATTGAAGTCCACATTCCGTGTCGTTTATGCCAAAATTATGGCAAATATAAAATCAGTCGGACTCGACAACTATTTTTAGCTCATTGACATGATCCCATCTCCGATCTTCTTTACTCTGAAATGATACCACACTCGGACGATTGAGAGCGGATAGAGCGTCACAAATGCTACTCAAGTGTGCCATCACCATGAGCTAATTTAATCGTACGTCATTGTCCTGGCGCCCACCCAGTTGTCGGACACCCGGAGGACACCTTCATTAACGACGATCGAGCTGTCGATTCAGTTGGTGATCAGTCGTCCTTCAAGTTGACCACTTTTGAGTGAGTTGGTCCTGAAAAAACGAGTTATTTCCACTGCTCTTTATTACTGTTTTGGCTATCAGCAGCTTCCCAAATGCCGCGTGTACTGTGGGCAGCATTCGAAAGTTCTGCTCTGCATAGGAAAACGTCCAGTGTCACTTTCCTCCCAAACCCCAAAGGCATGCGCATCAGCTCCGTATAATTTTTTTGCAGAGACTAATAGCTCTTGTCATCCTAAGTATCATAGGCGTGAAGAACCGATAGTGTTTTTAAGTGACTGTCTAAATTTATTCAAAGACATATTAAAACAGCTCCAGAGTGCTTACACTGAGCAAGAGAATTAAAGAGCGTCGAAAATGTACAGACCGGCTCCGCTTCTTGGGAAATCGCCAAATAAACTCACCGGCTCTGCTCTCTTGTGCGTTAACTGGAAGAACATGTGAAGGGTGTTCGTACGGTAATTTGCGTTTAGGCCGTGGAATCTCATTACTCAAGTGGAAATGTGAGCTCTGAACACCCATGACTACACCTTGTATTTACTGTTCTTAAGGTTGCAGAGAAAACCTTGTTGTCTTTATGACAATGTTGGAAATCATTGTAAGTTCCCAGCTTTGTACGCCTTATGGCTCCAATTCCTGGACGAAAAATTACCTTTACTTCGAGGGGTCATGAAATCTTACCTTCTCTCGATTAATCATTCGTCAACCAAAGATAACCATAAAGAAGTGTTCCTATCCCATTGGAGCTGTGACCGACCGCCCTCACTGCACTGGCCACCTCATTTACTTTGGAGCTCTAACAACTCTGGATCATTCCATTTCATTGCAAAAGTTCCTGCTGCATAGAAACTTCACCTTGATCCCGACGCACCGAACCACGGCCACTCAACTGACCGCAGCATCGAGGCACGCGCATCCCGACCGTCAGAGTCATCCAAGCCGTTATCCCTTTGAACAAACCACCTCTGCGTTAGTGTGTAAGAGACAAACCCACTAGTTGGACACAGCGAGTAGGCTACCCGGGAAACGAAAATAGCAATATCCCAACAGTTACAAACTAGTAAATAAGAACAAAGTCGTCAGCAGGTAAAGTGCACGTGCGTGTTCTTTGTCTTATTCAAAGTTGTTTCAAAGCGTATTGTAACTGATTAAAACAAAACGGACTTAAATGTCACTACAAGTGTTACAATGACCCCCTGGACGCACTATCCCCGTACTACCGAAACGCACGACAGTCCCGACCTGACTTCGATGCGCATATGAAAGCAGCTGATACCGCGGCCTCACTCCTTCTCTTAGGCATAGCCTAACATCATCAGAACACGCCCTAACTTTGTCAGCGGCTATCGCCGCCAGAAACAGCAATTCGCAATTCTGTACGCAGTAAACCCCTCGTTGCAGTGTCCTCACTTTCATCCTGCAAGTCAGGGAGTGGCTCTGATTATTGTGGTGATCGGGGCGCATTCACTAACATGTCGTTGTAGTGTCATGCAAGATGGCAAGAATAATGACAGTATCTGTACAAAAAATTATACCGATCAGTCTTCGGATGTGATTCAATCCAAACAAACTCGAAGCTCTTATCCTTACGTGGTGTTTACTTATTTGATGAAGACCTAATCTTGTAACATCGAAGTTAAGGAGAAGTAGCCAGCTTAACCTGATACAGAAAGCTCAGAGTAAGCCTGAATTTAAATTCTGCACGATGTACCACGCTGACATATAAGATACCATCTTAAAGCCCAGACAGGTTTCTCGCCGATATCTTTTCGCTGTACAACACAACGTTGAGGAATCCCACTCATCGGTGGGCTCTCAGCGTTCCCGTGTGCTTCCTGATAGATACTTCAGCTTTTAAATTTGGCTTTTTAATCTTCTCAAAAGTCAACCGCTAGCTTTGAGTTAATCAGTCGAAACTAAGCGTAATAGAGTCAGCCCGAAAGTTAATATGAAAGTTCAGAGTCACAATCCATCAGCTACATCGCGACAACTGCGTAACATCCATAAACTGCCAACAGGCAGCCAGTAGTATACAAGTACTCTATGATTTACTACAGTGACAGCATAGGCAACGAACTCATGAGGCGCATATCTGATCTGCACAGCGTGAAGGGGGAACCATGTCCCGTAACGTGATCAAGGAAGGCAAGTCCAGCATTCAGGTTCGTTTCGAGAAGGAGTAAAGAGGTTATGTTCTTCCCAGCACTCAATCTAAAATGAGGTTTCTGCGCCATCATGTATTGGAATTTTTGCATTCCGAACTCTGGATAAAAAATGCCGGGCGTCGACTTGTTCCAGTTATGTCGAGAAGTTAACGCTCAGATCTGAGACTGGGGGATTTCAATGGAGCAAACGTCGACGGTCGGTGACACTGGAAAAGCCCATCAACTTATCCGCCTAGTTAGTGATGGGTCGCCTGGAAAGACTGACTGACCACGATTTGATCGGCGGTAGTGTTGCTGACAAGTCTGTCAACGTCGGCTGCATGCGTGGATACTTCTAGCATCTTCTAAACTTCGATTGGCCGGCCATCCATACTGCGACATGTTTCTGAATTCTGTCATGGGTGCCACCAGTCAACCAACGTCTGCAATGTTTACTTCTCTGTGGGGTCCTATTCGGTCTGTCGTGAGTCTTTGTGGTTAAAAGTGGGCTTAAACAGTATGCTGAAAAAAATACTTGTTGTGGTCAAAGCTTGTTATCGTTCAGACGGCGCCTGAGTTCCCATCAATTACAGACATTTTAGCCCACCCCATACTCGGTCTGGAGTTCCACCAGGATACAAGCTGTTGTTCATCCTACTTAACATCGCCAATGGCTGGATTGTGAAGGGAAACTCGGAAAATAAGAATTATTTACTTCAATTTTTTTAATCAGAATAAAATCTCAAAAACATTAACCCACTCAAAATGTTGTCCTGTCGCAACGGACTTTCCACTGTTCTAAAAACTACTATCCTCTTTCGAAATAATGTGTTAAGTGCCTCCTTCGACATTCTGAAAAGGTTTTCAATTTAGATTTTTCTTCATTCTTGGGAATAAAAGGAAGTTGCAGAGGGCTAGATCGGCGAGTAAGAGGGGTGAGAAGCTATTCACATGCCGTTTTTCGTCAAAACTGCTTGATGTTGAACGCTGTATGGGCAGGCGCGTTCTCATGATGTAACAGCCAGTCCGCCGACAGCCATAATTCAGGTTTGTTCTTTTTTCTCAATGTCTCACATCGTAGTTCCAGCACTTGCAGATAGTAATGTTGGCTCGCTGTGGTGCCATGGGGCACATATTCAACGTTAACGACTCCTCTGATGTCGAAAAAACAAACCATCATGGCAGAAAACAGAATTTGCTGTTGGTGCGATGATCTTTAAAGTCTGTCATAGCAAAATCGCCGCGCACATTGAGAGAGAATTTAATAAAACAGTCACTCTGTCTACAACGATAGCATCTCATGAACGCTGTTTAACCAACTGGCAGCACTGCCAACCCACATGCTCACAGAGGATAATTCTCTTTTTTTCGTACCCCATCGTATCGGAGAGACTCTATACGATTTTGACGGCACCGAATTTTCACCCGTCTACCTACTGACTGGTCTCAATTAAGCTGACGATATGTGAGTTGGAAGTTCGCTCACCGAACGAGTTACGGGGCCTGCTAGACCCCTTGGGCTTCGGGACTCTGTCTGGCACTCGCTCTAATGGTCGCACAGCAACCAGTACTATATTTAGAAGGTCAGTACTGCCAAAAGCAAGAGAGATTAGGAGGACAAATTCTGGCTTATTAGCCGTCGTCAACCAGGCCTACACAACTTCTGCTGGACAGCGCCTGACAGCATCCTCCCGCTGGCATCAAGCCATGACGGCAGCGTCGCGGGGTAATTGGATGCTTAAGTGAGTCGGTTTTTCTGCCAATGTTGGGAAGACCTACAGTGCGTGACCGATCTCATGAAATGTTGGCTGAAATTCTGAAATGCGTTTTCGATTAGGAAGGATTACTTGAACGCGGTTGTAATACTGATTATCTTGCGACATAATCCTATTATATTTCGAACTCGGTAGGATGTTAGCTTTTGACGGCACTGCTTTTAATTCGCTTGTAAAAACCTTACTCGATAAAGAATTATTACTTATGTGGCATGCGCTTTCCACACTGATTTTCGATGGTCTCGCGAATTAAAATATATTTTATAGAAATCACAAACAAAAATATGCTTTCTTGCAGCCGTTTGATAGAGAATCGAGTCATCTTCGTATTTTATACTCGAAGAAGGACTATAATTAGGCTTTAAAATAGTTTCTAATTATGAGATTTCTAAGACCGTGCAATGTCCATTCATAAAGCATTGTACCTCTCCGTTTACCACTGCTCCTATTGAAATGTACAACATGGCCCGCGTCCATTGCAAAATTTTATGGACTCTAAATGGTATCTTTTTAGAGGCATAGAAGAATATGTGATTTTCTTTACGCGGAATTCATGCACCTTATAGACTGAACTCACTAGGCGTTAATGCAACAGCTGTTTAGGCTCCAAATTATTCGTGAATTAGAGACCTTTTTAACATTTAATTATACGCCTTTTTCGAGTGTAACAAAAATAAATATGACGTGATTCGCTATCAAACGACTGAAGGAAAGCATATTTTGTTCGTGCTTTCTATAAAATATATTTGAATTTACGAGACCATCGGAAATCAGTGTGAAAAACGCATGCTACATAAATAGTAATTCTTTACCGAATACGGTTTTTACAAGTCATTGAAAAGCAGTGCATTCAAAAGCTAACATTCTGCCGAGTCCGAAATGTTATAGGATTATGCCACAAGATATTCAGTATTACAACCGCGCTTAAGTAATCCTTCCTAATCCAGAACGCATTTCAGAATTTCAGCCAAAATTTCTTGAGCTCGGTCACGCACTGTAAGACTTTTGGATCTAGTCTGAAAAAGGCATCCTTATAATTAGTGGTTGCAAAATAAAGAGATGATTATTTGGTATAGCTAGTAAAAAAACCACTGCCAAATGGACAAAGTAAGTGTGATGTCGCTGATGCAGCTTGGAAATGTCTCATATCTTAGAGCAGCTTTCCATAATCGGCCCTACTAACAATTCTTCAGCGCTATGGAATCGGATATGTAAAGGTACAGGGACGCCACGAGTGGGAACCCCTGATTTATCAATGTGCTTTGTTCCCACTACATACATCAGTGAATGTGGTGAATATTTTAACATCAGCATCCACCTCTGCTGGCATCTATGACCTCACAAAGCTTCGCCCTGCACATAAGTTACACCCGTTAGCCGTTCTTGACCGACAGGCCAAAGTCAATGGTGGTACCCAGTGGTTGCGTCTCTGCAGTCGGTAACCCTTTCCGGAATACCCTTCTCAACCTTCCCAAAACAAACACATTCATATGGAGAGAGCGACGTGTAATCTCGTTAGCAGTTCGAGCTAATGTGGATCGTATTCTGACTAAACCAGAGCCGCGGCCCGTAGTGGAGTTATGCAGCCTCTTCCGACGATTAAGCGCTCCTGTGTGGAAACGCACCACTATTCCTTTCACGAAGGAATAAGCTACATGCAATCTATGGAGTGGGCGAGCACGTTGGGGATAGGCTGTTCGTTGATTGTAGGCGCTCAAAATATGGCCGTAAAAACATACAAAACAACTTCCCTTTGGTATTCCTGTGCCCGCACATTCTGTTAGAATGGCTCCAAATATTCTGACGGTCTTAAATTTTCGTTCCCTTTTGTGCACCTCGGCCAACAGTCAACAGGAATGTAGGATGGCTCTGTACTAGATGGATACTCTGAATCGCAGTGAGACTTGATTTTCCTGGCCAGGGAAAATAAATTAGGCAAATGGGGATATAAAGTCTTCCAGGAAGGAGGCGAGACCTTGGAGTCACCTATGGCACAACGATTCACAGGAAAACGTTCTGCATCATACAGATGATTAACGACTGCCTCGTTTTCATGAGGCTCTCTTTCCACAGGAAGAAATTCATCGCGTCCGTCTTCACCGAGAGGTTTAAATGAGTTTAGCAACCAGCGATCCGTCAGGAGGCGTGATAAGCATGATGTGTTGGTCAAAACGTTTTGGTTTTATGCGATGTTCGGACTGACTACAGCCTTATTATCTTGAAAGTGAGAGTAAAAAGTAAACCCCACAGGAGGCTTCGAGGTATAAAAGCGTCGGGCAGGTTGGATATTGCAATACTGAGTACGGACGGACGCCGAATGTACATTGGTAACCACGTGAACATCGGTCTGAGATGGATGCAAGTCTCCGAGTAGTAGTAGTAGTAGTAGCAGTAGTAGTAGTAGTAGTAGTAGTAGCAGCAGCAGTAGTAGTAGTAGTAGTAGTAGTAGTAGTAGTAGTAATAGCATGACGAGGGGGGAGGAGGAGGAGGAGGAGGAGGAGGAGGGGGAGGATGATGACTGGAAGGAACAAGAGTATGGGAGGGGGAGAAGGATACTGTTGAGGCCAAATGAAAAGACCCCTGGAAGCCACCCGTGTCAATATTTTGGAAGTCCTTGGATAGGCACACCTAAAACATCAAACTGATTTAGTAGGGATAACGTCTCGCCGATGAATACGCCAAAAGCACACCCGACGCCAATATAGCCACATCCTCCTAATGATGAAGCCTAGTGCTGCACACTCGGAGGGAGATGCAAAGTGACTGACTGACTCTCAGCACAGGGGAAAGTTAGACACATGCGGACACCAGTGAAACGAAGGACTGTAGAGGTACGATGGTACAATTCAAGATTTCCCATATCAGAAGTCAGAGAAGACGTTTATTTGCACACCCTTTGCTGAGAAGGAAGAGTAAGTTCTGCCAACGACCGCGTCAGCTACTTGGGTTATTCCACCAGACGCTAAGTATTTCCCTGCGAATGAGCTTTGTGTGGCTGCAACCAACTGATGAAGAGCAAAAAGGTGATCAGTTTCATGGTGCCGGCAAGTCGAAACCCGCGTCATACGAGCGCATATAGGGTTTGAGAGGCGTGCTAGACCAACCGGAGGCGACATGGATAAGTGACCGAACTGACGACCGAGAGAGCGGGCAGCTGCAGAACGCGTTCGCACCCATCAATGAAACGCACGGCCGTCAGTTCAAGTGGACTCAGTCGTTGCTCAGACCAAATGACCCAAATCGACCACCAGAGTACTCGCACATTCTGCAGTGGCTTTCTCGAACACCAACACCTTAAACCCTCTGAGGAAGTTACCGAGAGGCGTCGTCAACTGGGATTAATGCTGGCCTTGAAATTCTATTCACTCTGAGGAAGATAATTCAGGCAATACAACAGATGTTCGACACAAAATGACCTTGTGCCGTTTCAGTTCCGGCCGAAATCTGCGACCGTGCTAGTTCTTAGTTCATAAAGAAGCTTAGTTCACAGTTTCAGGAGGTGCGGCATCTAGGAGAAATCCCGCGAGAGTTCAAGAACACAAGCGTCCTCTCTGGCATCAAGTCCTATGTCATATCGATGAACGCCTACCGAGAGGAACGGCCGGGAATCGACGTCAACTACGGAGTTGTCAACCATCTACCCAACACCCGATGTATGCGAGCAGGAAGTAAATATCGTCAATACATTAACGACTGACGGGACACAGAGTACCGCAAGTGAAGAAGATATGCAGCTGGGTCCGACTCCCTGCTCTCGAGTGCTTACACTCGGTACTGATCACTGGCATCAGGAAGACAATGATTATGTACCAAATGAGGAATGCGACGAAGGCATAGTTAATGCCACTGGAATTCGTCTCCCGACTGTGGACAGAGTTGCGTAACTGTGGCGTGACATTTAGTTTTCAAACAAAACTGATGATAATGCATGAAAACCATGTTCGAAGACCAAATAATTTGGTCCGACTTGCCCCCGAAAAATATAAAAGATGAAGGGGAAGAAAGTGGGCAGGGACACTAGGACACTAGAGTGATCGAATGTGCTCCGCATGCGGATCGTGTCGAATAAATTGTGATTCAGAGGAAGTGGCCACATTGTGGGAATGGCTGACGAGCGCGTACTCGAACGACATCTCGCGGGACCTCGCAGAAAAGGCCAACAAAGGAGACGATGTAGGAACATCTTGGGGACCTCAATTGATACTTTATGCTTCAACTAGTGGTCGTTGGAAGGCCTCACACCCAACCGGCCTGTTGTACACGTTGCCTTACACACTAATACTTTAACCCCTATTATTATTATTATTATTATTATTATCATTATTTGAATAGGGGAAGCAAAAACGTATGGGGACACACAAGACTTAAAAGCTGCGAACTAGCATCGCCAACACCGAAATAATCCCAGTATATTCGCATAACTTCTTAAAATTGAGGATTGGTCTTGTTTTAACATTCAGCGTCACTGCAATTTTGGCACAACCAATTGGCCTCCCACAGCATAAAAGGCCGCTCAAACATAACCAGCGTCATCATTTAAGACACTCCTGACACTGCATTTCGATTCCTATTTGTTCTGGCCCAGAAAACCTGGGCTCACTACGACGAGAAAACCGTTCGGACACAAAGGACACCCAGCACTACTCCTATAACGATCAATTCTGACATTCTACCAGGTTATTTCAATGGCGCTCACACATTTGAATCACGAAGCAGACTGGTTGACAACCCGAAACTTGGTTGCATTGGGTCTGGAAAGTCAGTGCACGTGGTTATGGCCAATGCGCGATGTTAAGAATGTCTGGGACATGTAAACACTGAGGGGGTCTATCCAACAATATGCGCGTGCACGAAGATTTTCGGCAAAACGCCACATCCTAGGTGACCCTACGCCATTTCACTTCACTCGCACAAGCTAACGCACTTAGACAATGTAGGCGCATATTGGGTTACACGCGCATATCTGTGAAACATTAGCGGAATGTTTAAAAAACGCTCCTGTAACAACCTGTTTGCCAGCGTCATTATGACGGATACACCGCTCTATGTGAAAGTTCGTTCATTCCACTTCTGCGCCTAGCTTAGGTCTTGCGGTGTGGACCGGAGGGGCCCAGAACATGCATCGCATGTGTGCATGAAGACTTAAACAGCACGACACCTACTGCATTCCATTACATCACCAATCGTCCAGCGGGCTCGTAGAGGCCCGAGAGTGACGTCAGTCCCACGAAAAACGATAAATCACGCGCAAACCACGACTGTGTCTACCTAATAAAATAAGAGTTGACATCGTCCCCCAAGATATTCGGAAAAACTTATATTACTCCTGAGTAATGACGATCATAAACAGGCAAAACGCCCGTCAACCATCTCCCGAGAGGCCGAGGCAGCGAGAGGAGGGAAAAATCGATCAGCATGAGGCCGGCCAAAACGACTGCCACTTCAAATTAAATTTTTGATCGATTAAGTGCATTTTACGCTTTGACAATGAAGAGCCGACCCAGCTCTTTGAAACATCAGCATTTAAATAAACCTCTTCCGGAGAGCCTGTCTTCGTCTTTAATCGATCATAAACAAATCGCTATAAATTTTTCAAAACGTTCATGTGAATGGGGAAGCGAATGTCCCCTACGACTGGCAGAATCCATCCTTCCTGATAAGAATATCAAAATTGAGTTTTTATTTTGCGGCCGACGAAACGCTGCAGCCACAGTAGCCCACGCGTTCAAGTTGATACGGTTGTTGTTTATTTGTCATGAGTTAGCCTATAGTCTAGTCGAGTCTCTATGTATCAATGATGTTATATACCAACGGGCGTATGGAAGAGAAGGAAGGTAGGTGTGGGGGGAACAACCGCATATTCCTGCGTGGACTGGTTTGAAAATCATCAAAAGTCGTCTAATTACTAGGGTCCTGACGATTCTAGAGCATTAAAAGTCCCGCGTGCTGGTAGTGGATTGGTGCTTTCTTGCGTGCTCGCCCCGACTGGCCAATTATTTCGCTTAGGCAAACTCGCAATACAGAATATGGAGGCGGAAGATCGTTGCGCTTGTTAGTTGAATGTGGACCAGAGAACCCTGACTCAAGCAGCCGACGACCCACGAGGTTTTCACCTCTTGCGAAAACTTCGGCCCCGTCAAACTTATAGATGTGGACGATTTCCGTCGAATGGGTTTCTATCTGGGGGCTAGCATCAATCTTAGCTATTGTTGTCCATGGGATTGCATGTCGCCGTCTCCTTAGGACATTTTTTAGGGCGGAAATGAATGCGAGGGAAGGGAAGGGGCACAGAATTACTGACTGTGGGGACGCAGAAAACACCGGATATCCTCATCCGGTTTAGCTGGCCGGTCGACGTAATTACTGGGGTGTGACCGCTAGGCAGAGTTTAGAGTTGGCCGTGTGGAACAGGCATGACCCGCGATAGAAAAACGATGCAATCTACCACACCGACTCGGTTTGCTCTCCTACCAGATACCCCCACGTCACACGTAACGTAACACGCACGATTAGACACAGGCAGTCTTGCCCTATCTTCGATTCGCGCTTTAAAGAAGCCGATTTCACAGTCACCCTCTTTCTCAAGCATGACTTAGCGCAGTCAGCACACACTGCGGTCTCGTCAGCGGCCATTGCTACCTCAGTCAGTCCCACAATCACCATTACACGATGAATCCCTCCTCCTGAACGTTTAACCGTTTAGTGATTGGGCTGTGCGCGTGAGTCAGGACATCAGTCCTGCTCGATGACGCGCCACGCTCTGATTGGCTGCCTAATTTCACGCACACATTTCACGGCCGGTTTGGTCTGCCATGTTGTGTCATGGGTGGGTGCGTCTCCCTTTCACCCTAGGCTGTGATTCCACAAGGTGTCACAAGCAAAGACATTTTGAAATATCTTATCCAACACACCTTGCTGAAAACCAGGCATCCACTTTCCACAACAACTTCTTTGCAATCGGACAGCCGCCGTCATAACCTCTCCATCTTTAGATCTTCAACCTCAAGCAATGTCATTTCTATCTATCAAAAAGAAAAACCACTCGAAATTCTTCCAGCAGTCTGCTTCTTTTGGCAAAATTAGGATTAAATGCCCAAGAGACAAGGGCCAGGATGGTTTGAAATTAAGAAATTACAAAATCCAGACATTCGTCAAAATTGCTACCATCTACCTGAAAACTAAGTGCAACACATTATTCCGAAGAAAGCACTGCTTTTTTAATTTGGGTCAAAATGCTTCCCACTGGACTAAGCACTTCTAAGTAGGAGGCAACACGTGTTGTCACTTACACAAAATTGCGCAAGTAAGGAGACAGTAGCTAGGTATGCTGGTTGTGCTCAACGTCATGCACTCTTCAAACTTAAATGCCAATCAAAAGACTAAGCATGCAGATTGAGAGTTTAGCCTGCTGGCATGTTGCCGATCTACAAAGTGAGGAGAAGAAGAATAAG
>CACRXP010000296.1:646541-671546 GCA_902702965.1 Spirometra erinaceieuropaei
GCAATGTGTGTGTGAAATTAGGCAGCCAATCAGAGCGTGGCGCGTCATCGAGCATGACTGATGTCCTGACTCACGCGCACAGCCCAATCACTGAACGGTTAAACATTCAGGAGGAGGGATTCATCGTGTAATGGTGATCGTGCGACTGACTGAGGTAGCAATGGCCGCTGACGAGACCGCAGTGTGTGCTGACTGCGCTAAGTCATGCTTGAGAAAGAGGGTGACTGTGAACTCCGCTTCTTCAAAGCGTGAATTGAAGATAGGGTAAGACTGCCTGTGTCTAATCGTGTGTGTTGCGTTATGTGTGACGTGGAGGTATCTGGTAGGAGGGCAAACCGTGTCGGTGTGGTAGATTGCATCATTTTCCTATCGCGGGTCATGCCTGTTCCACACGGCCATCAGCTGATACCCAACTCCAAACTCTGTCTAGCGGTCACACCCCAATAATCAGGTCAACCGCCTAGCTAAACCGGATGAGGATATGTGGTGTTGCATGCGTCCCCACAGTCGGCAATTCCGTTCCCCTTCCTTCCCTCGCATTCATTTCCGCCTTAAAAAATGTCCTAAGGAGACGGCGACATGTAATCCCATGGACGTTCAAGGCTAACCCGGCTCGCTCTCCCACTATACAAAGCCGCAATTTCATCACCGTTGGTGATACTTGGCGTGACGGCTACTCGGCAGTTCGACTCACTGTAGTGGGAACCGTTGGTCGCTCCGCCCTCCCCGTAAAGTTAATTATTTGATCAGACAAAATCGCAGCACAGTGTATGGAGATGGAAGGTCATTGCACTTATTAATTGAATGCGGGCCAAAGAATCATAAGTCAAGCAGCTCCCGGTTCTCGCAGTTATCACCTTTTTCGAGAGTCTCGGGCTCGTCAAACTTGAAGGTGTGGCCGGTCTCCGTCAAATGGGCCGCGATCTGGGAACTAGCATTATCCCTCCTCACTGCTGCTGCTGCTGCTGCTGCTGCTGTTGTTGCTGCTGCTGCTGCTGCTGCTGCTGCTGCTGCTGCTGCTGCTGCTGCTGCTGCTGCTGCTGCTGCTGCTGCTGCTGCTGCTGCTGCTGCTGCTGCTGCTGCTGCTGCTGCTGCTGCTGCTGCTGCTGCTGCTGCTGCTGCTGCTGCTGCTGCATGTCTGACCATTTGGTGGCCGTCTTCTCACACCACTCGGATATGGATTTGCATAAAGGCCGGAGGCAACCATCAAGCGCCAAGTCATGGGACTGAAACATCCACTGTCATAGCAGGAAACGCCTGGAGTCCTTTACCGGATCTGGTGTAATTGCAGACAAAGCAGCTACGTCGGAGAAACTGAAAGATTACTTCAAACGGGAATGGTCAAACATGCAGTGGCAGTAGCAGCAGCAGCAGCAGTGAGGAGGGATATTGCTAGCTCCCAGATGGCAGCCCATTTGACGGAGGCCGGCCACACCTACAAGTTTGACGAGCCCGAGACTCTCGAGGGAGGTGACAACTGCGAGAGCCGCGAGCTGTTTGAGCCATGCTTCTCCGGCCCGCATTCAGTTAACAAGCACAGGGAAAATCGTCGAAACCAACAGAAATGCAAAGGATGTGCATGTCGCGAAGTGAAACGCAACAGTAAAATAGACATTGACATACAAAAATGGATCAACTAGGGATGACAAAAATCAACATTCTGTTCAAAAGACTACCATACACATAAGCAATTATGACTCATGAAGGTATAACAGAAAGTTATGGAAAATTATGACAGAAACAACGGATCCCCTATGCTTCAGACTACAAAAGCATCTACATTCACACGTGGCACATTAGAGAACTGACTAGTTATCCGAACCTCACGCGATTGCGCTAAACTACAGCGTAAAATCGCCTTAACGCTCTGAAGTCCTACCTGAGTCGTTCCTCTTGGAAATATAGTGTCCTGTAGGCTTAAAATTTACTCTTTCGACTGCTGCATTTGACCGGTGGGAAAATTAAGCCAGCATTCCCCTGAAACTACTTTTACACATTCCAAATACCCCAGGCGAACTTAAAAGCGGCCTGTCCAGACGGGTACACTCCAAGTTCGTAGGGTATATCTCCAAATAACTTACACAGTTACAAACTAGTGGTAGAGAAATGCATACAAAACGGCGAGCTGCAGCTACTAATTCAGCGGCAGTTGATCATTGAAATAGTGATCTTGATACGAATGTTATATTCGCGCCCGGACCCATCATCAGAAGCAGTGAAAAAGAAAACGGACAAGACGCCCAGAGCTCCAGCATTTGCCGGATGCGTCTGTTACAAGTCCGCGTACCTACCAGTTGTCAGGCCACACTTGACTCATCAATCGCTGCGCTTTCATCATCAGTGTTTACTTTCGCGAAATGATCGAGCAATGACATGAGAGCACAGGATTGCCGAGACACCGACGGCAACCACTGGCAATAATGGCACAGCGATGGATGAGTCACGCGCGGTCCACCAACAGACAGACATGTGGTTGGGTAGCGCACATCCTCTGCATACTTTATACCTATACATTTTTACTCAGTCCCAGTTACCGTCGCTGTATGTTCCAGTTTAGATCCGATACAACAGGATGACTCTGTCGTTTTGTAAATTGTCTCCAGTATTTTTCTTAATTAAAGTGCTACTTTCAGGCATAACCCAAACTCGAAAATCAAAAACCATTAAACGGTACCTTAATCCTAACCTCAAACTTAAAACGGAAGCCAAATGGGTCAGATGTGATTATGGAGCCCCATAAAATAGCCCCAGTCAGTAACCACCTCCGCCACCTGTAATACGGGGCCTGGCTACCAAGTGCGATCTGGCCAACATAACAAAAGAAATAGTACTGCTTCTTGGTAGATTTTGACTGGGCGTCTGATCTCTCATGTGGCCGTTTTGGCAGTCCTTTGCAGTAGATTGGCTGATCTAATTTGCGTCCTATGTAAGACGCAATTCCAAAAAGTGTGAGGAAGCTGTCGAATTTCTCCCAGACATTCCTGATATAAGGGAACGCTTGCCAAAATTGGGAGCAGGTTGGATGCCGACTCTCCTCTCGTTTATGCGTGAAAAAGTTGTGCGGTTATCCCTTCGCTCTGGGCTCCGGCTAACGTGAGCTAATGTGAGCTAATCATTCATATAAAACTATAATGCAGGTGCGTTTGTGAGCGACTGGGTGGTGGCTGTTGAAGCCCACGTCGTGCTTTGCAATGCATGAAATCATACACAAAACCAGTCATTGCCAAAACTACGACAACTGTACTAAGCTTCAGCTACAACCACCCCATCAGCCACAAACGCGATTGCCAAAAGGCGTTATATGGGCGGGTACAGAAGGTAGAGCGACGGCTCGTCAATCCGGTCTTGCAGTTGCAGAAGGCATTCGTTCGAGCTTTTCAGCAACCCCATCCAACACCTAATAAAACACGTTTCTATCCGTATCCTACTGCGTCGTGTTACAGCAATGAAACACCAACGCACCCTACTGGCACCCCTTTCTCGTCTCCTGACCTCAAAACTAGATCACAATTCCTTCCCTTGTTTGATAAGTCTTGACACCCTCCGACACCCAAGCTAAATGCTGGGCCACGTGTGGCCCTTCTATGTCAGAGGGTTTGACAGCGTGTGCCAGTATCAGCAAACCATGGCTCTCGCAGTCTGGTAATCGCTGGCAGTCCCCTGACACCTGATTTCCTTCCGGTAGATGCGCTTGCCCTCCCTCTGAATATGCAGGTGGCTGCACATTCGTCCTTGTCCTTCTGACCCCTATTGGGGTGTTGTTATTGTTGGTCAAGTGTATTTTGTGGACCAGGGGGTGTAGTTGCACGTCCAGATGCGGGTCCGGCCATGCCAACCACCTGCACTCTCCGCACCCCGGTCCTCTTGACTCTGTCTTAACACCGGGTCCAGGTGGTGGTGGTGGTGGTGGAGGAGGAGGAGGAGGAGGAGGAGGAGGAGGAGGCAGTGCGATAGACACTGCGCAAGTCCACTGTCACTATAAACTAAATCACGCGCAAGTCACCACCCCTGCTCTCAGCTTGCAGTGGAGCACACGATAGACGTCGTCAGAATTGACGGTCAAGCTGTCATGTGGGGAAGTCCCCTCGAAGATGGTATGCATCAAACGGGTTTGAGTCGATTAACCGTTAAAAATTTGTCTTGTTCCAGCAAGTACGCGAACTTGGAATGCAGTGGCCACTCTATGTAGTCCATAATTTCAGCACTTAGAACGACCATCAAGTAAAAAATGGGAAAAGGGATTACCAACTGCCCTATGTGGTTGCAGTAGGGCATTCAGAGAGAATTCGAATGCATTATCATTCTATTCCTTCCCACAGGCAGCTTTTCAGGCTGTGGGAACTCCAAATTTTCCATAGGCGGCCTGAAAATCTTTTTAGAAATCTTACTGATCGCGGATTATAAGCGTGACGTTACGTTAGGAGAGTAGCGCAAAATTTCGTTGGTTCGTTCCACTGAGCGAAAACTACTGATTTTGGGCAGTGCTGGACAGAATTCCAAAGTCCGACATGTAAATGTACACCCTCATTGAACCAAAAATAATATTTTCAGCAAAGTGGCGCATAGGGGAGTACTACTCTACATTGTATAAGCACATTATTTCGAGGGAATTCACAGTTACTTGCATTGGGAACATTGCCAACGATTAGTTCGATAAAAGCGTGAAGCCTAACAACTAGGTCACATCGTCATCATCATCATCAACGTCAGCATCTCACAGCATCGTTATATGCAAAATTTTCGGTAGAAAATAAAACAGCATTCGGCGGATATACTTATTAGGCGTCCCACATAAGTGGCAAACTGGATCTCCCAGTCTAGTGTGAAGGATCGAAATCGTTGTTTTAACGATCGACTGCTTTTGAAAGAAGCAGAATCCTCAGCATGCTGGTGCAACTGCAACTCTGATGATGCGACCACCCTGCAAGGGGGAATGTCAAGCACCTGTCCGGGCTATTTTTACAAGGGCGATGTTGGTATGAGTAGTCGAAGACAATGTCGGCAGTAGTGCTGCTACAAAGACACATTGCGGCTCTCCTCTAGGAATCTACAAATCGATCCGACGACCTGGAATGACCCCGCCTAGAATCGATCGGCCTGAAGGAAAGCAGCGAAGAGTGGAGGCAGAAATCGATCACTTTAACTGGATCGCCATTGTCAAAGTCAGAAAAGCAGCTTACAGGTTTCAAGCACCTCAAACCCACAAAACCAGCCCCGGACACACTAATATATCCACGCTGTCAACGAACATTCCGCTCGCTAATCGACCCCGAGGGACATCTCCGGACCCGATGCATCAACATCCTAACAACTCCGGCTTATACCTCCAAAAACGCCTCACCGTCATCCCTCCGTCAACCCCCACGTCGTCCATGACAGCGAGCATCATCACCAACGGCGGTCACACCCCTGGTGTCCCGACGCATCAGCCGACGTTGTCGACCCTCCCGCCCAGCACCTCTATCATCCTTGCCACAAAGTCTGCGACGATGACTATAACTTGTCCCACTCACACACCTGACGCCTGTCAACCACTACCCTTTGCACCGCCGCCGCCACCCCCACCACCACCAGTGTTGACTCCATCCCAATCTGTCCCCATTGCTGTCGCGTCTCCTCATCATGTATCGGCCTGATCGGTCGCTTGTGAGTCGGCCGCATAGAGAATGACTAACCGGTGCCGGGGGGCCCGATGTACACATTTCGCAATTGCCTCCACTGCCCCCCCCCTATCCACACATATTCACACATCAATATGTACACCACACATAAACACATCTGACATCGCACACCACAGAGAAACGGACTAGGCAGTTTTCACGTAAGTGGGAAGTGTGTTCACCAGCACAGCCCACTTGGCCTCTCCTCTACTTTAGCACATGTGAGTATCCGAGCCGCCCACCCCGTTGTGTGCAATCCTGGTGTGTGGAGTGGACGCTGGGTCGTGTATGTGGCATGCGCAGTGGAACTCCCTGGGTCTGTCAGCCACTGTGTCCCATCTCTCAGCATCGGTCGGTTGGCCGACCTGAACAGCGGGCTGGTTTCTGGGAGAGGGAAGATAACATGAGATCGACTCGCTCAGGGCACACTCCTTACAAGTATAGGCAAGCGGAAGCGCTTGAGTCGGTTGTGGTCCCACTCTGAGCGCCTGTCGCAACATCGCGAGTGTCTGCACGCGCGCACAAGGACTGTCTAGCGTTTGCCCACTTGACCTTCCAACTGGCCAATGAAATCCAAGGCCGAGTCAGACGTGCCCTGACTTAAGACACTTTGGCGCATCCCCCGGCTGACACATAAGATGCCGCTCTCCCGACACCGGAGGGACTTTCGGCAACGGTCAGTAGATTGCGGATCGTGCCACGTGGTTTGTGATAAAGGGAGTTTTATAGGTGGGGCAGCACGTTAGACAGTAAGCTGAGAAAGTGATAGAAATCACAGAAATTGCCTGGATTTATACGGATACGCGAATTCACGCCGCGCCAGCCATCTGTGCCCAACGCTGCCTCCGTCTTCCTGGCTCTGTCTGGACACCGGGATTAGGTAGGTGAGAGTGCTATAGACGCGGCGCAAGTCCACTAGCACCATAAACTAACGCGCAGTTCATCGTCCCTGTTCTCCTCTTGCTGTGAAGCGCACGAAGGGCATTGTCGATCATGACGGTCTAACTGTGATGCATTTTAGGATGAGCACTTTGCTGTTTCGGCTTCAGCAACTTTTTTGGCATATGCTTAACAGTCTTGCTGCCAAATGTTCTTGCATGTACCCAGTGTATACTTATCTGCAGTGGCCTCCAGACTTTCCCAGCAACGCTTGGTGTAGAGTCCATGTACTTTTATCGGACTTCTCGCGATACGAGCGGCGCAAAATGTGATTAATTAACCTGACTACTTCATCCGCACCAGGATTTTGCGCTTGCCAACTATGCCATTATTGCGTGTGCCCCACCGTTTACCTTTTGAATGCTGCTTTATATTTGCATTTTTGTTTAGAATATTTATACACGGAAGGGGGCCGTACGTTTAGCCGACGTAGGAACTATTTTGACGGAATGTAAAGAAAAGTAATCGAAGAGATTAACCCCCAAGCTCGTTGTAGAAAACTTCATGAATTTGTCGATTCTCCCACTGAGTCGCAATTCCTCTGGTTTTTTTTTCGACTGGGATTCTAGCAAAAGTAGATGTATTGGGGCGTAAGCATCCTATGAAAATGACCTCTTTAGTAAGGGCCTACATGCGCCGATGTTACCCATAATCAAAAATATCGTCGTCGCCCACAGATTTACGAATTAAGTTGCGCCAGAGTACTTTTCAGTCCAATAATGCAGACTGCCATCTGTACAGTTGTGCCCCAGTAGCCTGTAGATTCTCGGACGTTCTGGGGGAGGCATCTTATACCCTAGAATTAGACTTCACACATAGTGAGGGTACGTCCACGATGAATTGTAGAATCAACTGCGGAGATAAGGCAGGCTTAATTTTGTGGTGCAAGAGATAAACGTTAACCTAATTATAAATGGTCTTCCTTTATTTCATAAATCAAAGACAGAAGTATGGCCCATTTTGGCTTACATCGTGATGCCTTTAGCAAGTAACGTATTCCATATTAGAATATACTGTTGGAAAAGAGAGCCACACAAAAGGCATGCGTTCTGTAAGGCAACTTTAGTCGAGGCAATACCTACAAACTAGCTAAGATTCATGTCCGGACGCCATACCCATCACTACTTTTCCCTACCGAGTCGCCGTCGACCCGACATCACCCTAAGTCTAGGGCCAAAAACTCCAGTTGTCTGTGCGTGTGCGAGGCATCCTTTAGTGGTCTGTTCGCAATGACAGTTGACGAGTCACAAAGTCTGATCCTAAGACTGTCTGAACTGCTGCCCTAGAACGAAAAGCTGTTATACTGACAAGGGTTATCCTGTGTTAGCCGCTGCACCAGATCTCAACTCCATTATATGTAAGGAAAGAGGGAGACAGAGACCCAGAGCGGATTCAGCATGTGTTTTCCTCACTCCAACAACTACGGTGCGCCTTCACTCTTCGACAGTCAGTGAAAGTCCAGGAGTGGAGCGCCAAGGTGCGGGTTTGGCCGTGCCATCCACCTGCGCCCATCCCCGCCTCCGGTCTTCTTGACTATTTCTTGACACCGGGCCCAGGTGAGAAAGAGGATGCAGCGTGGCGGATGTTGCGTTAATCTACACTCACTATAAACTAATTCACATGCCAGTCACCGTGCATACTTCAGCTTGCAATGTGGCACACGGTGGACATCGCTGGATATGACGGTCGAACTATAACAGCTTATAACCGGAACGCCGAGGTAATAGTCTGGTAAGCATGCAGTCTTGAATTATATCTCCTTGAGAATCACCAGAGTGTCCCAATATCGTACACAGGCCATAGGAGTAGTATGTCAATCCTGTTTTGCGCGATTA
Organism: Spirometra erinaceieuropaei; assembly: GCA_902702965.1. Taxonomy (NCBI): domain Eukaryota; kingdom Metazoa; phylum Platyhelminthes; class Cestoda; order Diphyllobothriidea; family Diphyllobothriidae; genus Spirometra; species Spirometra erinaceieuropaei. The sequence continues at coordinate 654,976 of CACRXP010000296.1, forward strand.
CGTATATCATCATGCGAGAATTTCTGCATCATCCGAGTATTATTTTACTCTTGAATAATTAATAAGTCTCATTCTCTACTGACCAGTTCTTGGACGCTGATGTCCTTGGAAGTCCTCTTTAGCCATGTAGATCCAGAAGCCTTCTTGTGAATTTCCCCTTCAAACTGCATTTCTGGATTCTAGCAATATGACTGCTTCCAGCATCCGTCGAATTCCTCTAACCATACGAAGCCATTGACGTTTAGGGTGAGAATGAATAAGCTTATTTTCCGGCAGAATACTTGCATTGACTTTAAGGTAAACCCACCTCTTCCTCTACGGATAGAAGCCTCGGACAACCAAAACCAAGTAGTCCGAGGATGCCTTCCCTTCACAATAACACGTATGTGCGCAAATTCCTAGAAATGTTTAGCGGGGTTATTAATCTAACCCCCAATATGCGCGATACTACAGGCAAGTATTTCGCGCTATCAGATGCAGTTATCCAACCCAAACAAGATGCATATGCTACGTGTTTTTTCACTGGAGACAAGCAGACGGGGACAGTTTTAATGGTTAGAAGTAGGCGGAACCAGATCCTGAGATCATTAGTTTTCAGGCTGTACATGGATTGCTTCTACTCCCAACTGATATGACTTTCGTGTATGACAAACGCATTTGCTGTTCAGCAACGTTTCGTAAATTCTCTAACGAATGAATCACGCTCAGACGATGTAGATACCACCGTTAAATGGAAGCTATGCACCAAGAACAAAAGGCGAGGAGTGGGCTGATCTCATAATTGTTGGGTGCCTTGGTGGCGTTTCCATTTAAGATGGATGAGAATTATTTTGGTAAACGGGGTTGACTTTAATTCTACTCTTGAAGCTATAATTTGCTTTGAAAGCACGTGATTCGAGCTCACACCCCACTGGAACTAGTGGCGTGTCTATCAGACCACATACAAACACTGTTGGAGATAAACTGCTAAATGTCTGCCAAAAAGTACAAATCAGACACAAATTCAACGTCAAATATTTAACCACGAAGACTCACAAAATGCCATAACAAGAAAACAGCAAAGATTACTTTAATGCATAAGCCAAACATTTTGACTTGCCCCGCATTCTCGGTGATCAGGTCACAGTAACTATCATCTCATAAATATTATTTACATTTTGGTCAAAAAAAACTACTGACCCGGATTAAACTTCGTGAATTTCGGAACTCAACCGTCTGGAGCGCGTCATCGACCGAATTTTGGCAGCCCAAGTCAAGTCTGTAACCTCGGGGTGACATAATCCGCGGTAGGTTGGCGATCTAGAGCATGGAAGGAAAATCAAATTTGGACTTTAAGCTTTTGAATTCAGATGCTACCACTGGTCTTGTTTTCCTAATCCCAAACAACCGCGGTAGCTTGCTTTGGTTTCACTTATGGTGCGTGTCCGATCTCATAAAATGTTGGCTGAAATTCTGAAATGCGTTTTCGGTCAGAAAGGGTACTTAGGTGAGGTCGTAATACTGATTATCTTACGACAAAACCCTGTAATATTTCGGATGTGGCAAAAAGCCAGCTTTTAAATGCACTGCTTTTCAATCTTTTATTGAAAGCGTACTCGGCAAAAAATGACTACTTATGTAGCATGCATTTTTCATATCGATTTTGGATGGTCTTTCAGATTCAAAAATATTCTTTCTTTCAGTCGTTTGATAGAGAACTACGCCTTTTTATATTGTATATCCGAAGTAGGAGAATAATAAGGTTTTAAGAAAGTTTACTAATTCCCGAATAATTTGGAGTCGTTGCATTAACACTCAGGGATTTCAGTCTACAGGGTGCGCGCGTTCCGCGTGAAGAGAATCACTTCTCCTCCTATGCATTTAAAAAGATACCATATAGAGTCCATAAAACTTTGCAATGGATGCGGACTATGTTGTACATTTCATAAGAAGCAGTGGTAAACGTACCCGTACGATGCTGTATGAATGGACGTTGCACGGTCTTAAAAATTCTAAATAATTAGAGACTTATTTAAAACCTAATTAAACTCTTTCTTCGAGTAAACAATATGAAGATGACTCGATTCTCCATTTAACGATTGGCAGAAAGCATATTTTGATCGTGCTTTCTATAAAATATATTTTAATTTGCAAGACAATCGAAAATCAGTGTGAAAAACGCATGCCACATAAGAAGTCATTTTTACCGAGTACGGTCTTTACAGGAGATTGAAAAACAGTACATTCAAAAGCTAACATCCTACAGAGTGCAAAGTATAATAGGATTATGTCGCAAGATAATCAGTATAACAACCGCGCTTAAGTAATTCTTCCTATTCGAAAAGGCATTTCAGAATTTCAGCCAACATTTCATGAGATCGGTTATGCACTGCAAATTTAAATCGTTAGAAATTAGTGTTTAAGTCGACCAGGGTGGCGTTAGAAATCTAACAAGCTGCGTCCTGTCGCATCATAACACGTTACATCCATAGATACAGCAACTCTACACGGCCAAAATTGACAGAACATTCAGTTCCGAAAAAGCCCGTCTTTAGATCTTTGCTCTTTAAGGACGATAATATTTTAAATACTATCAAACGACGGCTGCGTTCCACCATTGAAAGGGCATACAATGCACTCCTACTAAGTCACTTCCGATTCCACGGGCAAAGGATGCCTTGCCAATGCACACCACTTCAGATTATGTTTATGAATTCACATGCACTTGCCGATGCAAGTACGTTGGGCGAACGCAAAGGCAGTTGGCAGTCAGGTCAACTGAGCACCTGCCCAGATGGCTCCTAAAGCAAGAAAGTAGAATCCCGCGTTCATCTATAACGAAACACCTGCTTGATAGTGGTCACTCCGTCGACCCCAAAAATTCCTTCCGAGTACTTGTTCGGGCACGAATAACTCGGACATTGCGTTGCCTAGAGGCCTTCTATATACGACGGGTGAAACCAGACCTTTGTAAACGGTTGGAACACGTGATTAACCTAACATTGCCGTGGTAGCCTCTAGCTCCATGATGTCCCTTTCCCCTCCCACTTTTTTGCTCGTTAACGCTCCCCTTTTTCACTTTCTTCCCACACGGTGTTTGAGTTACTAACTTTATCGATTAGCCAGCTTTACCCAAAACCCTGACCCTGCTGTTTCTGCATTGATTTTCTGCACGAATTCAAATCTGTCGTACTCTTCTCATTTGAAGCATTTTTTCCCCGGTATGAATTGAAAACAAGCATGTACAGCAGAATTTATTGGGGCCAACAAATTTCGTGACGGCTTTTCAACTGCAACCCGTCTCTGCATAACATAGGTAAACGAATGAAAGTGCACATCCGTATGAATTTGTACAGAATGGCAGTGCATAGGAGCAAGGTCAAAGTTCAAAATAATCAATAATCAGAAGAGACGTCCACATAAGCATCAAAAAGGAAAAAAGGGAAGACGAAATGTTAACAACAAATCACAGTCAGAGGAAAATAGAGGCGTGAGATTACCAGGGCAATTGCAGATTGATCACGTGATCAAACTGCTTGCACAGGTCTGGTTTCTCCCTCCGTATGTAGGCTGCTTACAAATAACGCAAGGTTCGAGTTGTACGTGCTCGGACAAGTACTCGAAAGGATGATTTAGGGTCGACAACATGACCGCTATCTAACAGGTGTTTCGTTATAGACGAACGGGGGGTTCTATTTTCCTGTTTGAAAAGCCAATTAGGCAAATGCTCAGCGGCCCTGGTTGCCAATTGCCTTTGCGTTCGCAAGTGCATGTGAATTCATTCACACAATTGGGAGTGGCGTGCAATGGCAAGGCATCCTTTGCCCGGTTAATTGGAAGGCTTTTGTGGAACTGATGAAGATAAGCTCTGCTGCGTTGTACGTTCTTTCTATAGTGCAACACAAGCGTCGCTTGATTGTGTTTGAGACGTTGTCACCCTTAAAAGGTAGACATATTATAACGGGCTTCATCGGAACGGACTGTTCCGTCAATTTTGGCCGTAAATGGTTGCTGTACTTCTGAATGAAGCGTGCAGGATAACCACGATTAAGTAAGGCTTCTTTGATACGGGCAGTTTCTGTATCTATGGTCTCCCAATAGCAAATATTTCTCGCTCTTTGAAAAAGAGTATGTACTAGATTACGCTTCCATTGTATTAGCGTAAAGCTTTTAAAATGTAGGTATTGCCCTTTCTCACTCGTTATTTATGTTATGAAGCGACAGGACGCAGCTGACGAGCCGTCGTGAAATTTTTCGATACCATTAAATCTTGCCCTACTTGTCTACTTCAGTTTTGCTACATGCAAAAACCCATCGGATATTTGGGTACTACTAAAAACACCAGCACTGAAAATTCGGAACTCAGTCACTAAATCGTGGCTTTAACCACACTGAGCGTACTCATTATAATTGACACGATGCTGACATATTAAATGCCTGGGGGTCAAGGGGCGAAAGACTGAGTGTCGGTGTGGGCTGCTTCGGTGCACGCTTTGATGGCCAGCCCCTGGAGGAGACCCTGGGGATTCGCATACAGTTTCTCACATGATACCAAAACGTATCGCTTTCAGAGAAAGTTCTAGAGTCATGCCCACACGCAGAGCAAGTGCAGTTTTATTACGCAAACAGATTAGACCGGAAGTAGGAGCCGAGAGATCTCCTGCCCAGAACATCGTCGCTTAACGCATCTGCAAAATCATGCAGTGATTAAGGACTGGAGAAGAGTCGTAAAAGCCCAGAGAAATATTGTGATACGTAGTCAGCCACTCCATCTCCCAAGAACTCGTCGCGACCGACGAGGCGAGAGCTACGGATATATTTTGGGCTCCGCAGTTAATTAGAAAAATAAGGCGGGACACACTCGGATGAGGCGTTTACCGTGTACAGAGCCTCGTAGGACTGACTGTGGTAACAATGGCCGTGCTGGTTGCGCTAAGTCTTTCCTGAGAATGAGGGTGACCGCGAAATCGATTGTTTTCATATGAGTATCGATGATAAGTCGAGGCTGTTTATGCCTCATTGTGCGCTTTACACTGCCGGCCTGGCGAGGGGATGGGGGGCAAACCATGTCGGTGTGTTATCTCGCATCAGTTGCCTCGTGCGCGTCGTGACTGCTCCGCGGAGTCCCTAACTGGCACCCAACTCTCATCCGTTGCATGCAAAGCTCGACTTTTCCTAGCGGTCGGACCCTGATGACCGCGTCAACCGGCCGCCCAAACTGGATGAGGGTATCCAGTGTTGTGAGAGTACCCACATCCGGTAGTTTCGCTCCTTTTCCATCCCTTCTCCTTCCCCCATCAAAAATGTCCTAAGTAGACAAATAAGCCCATAGGCGGCCCCGGCAAAGTCGGTTCATTCTCCCGTTAAACAAAGCCGTGGCCCATTGTGGGGCCCGGCAGGCGTCTGGGACGTGTAAGCAGCCCTATTTAGGTATGGTATTGCTTATTCCCTGGCTGGGGAAGGGGATAGGAAAGGTGTCCAAGACAAATCCTCAATCCACGCCATCCACAAGTATACCATGACTCCTAGATGAAAAAATCACCGTCGTGAAAACACAACAGACAACCAAAGAAACGCGTCTCCCCGCCGCCTCGCCCAAACTCACAGGTCGTTAGAATGACTGCTCGCTACGGCGGTTTAGGATTTTCTAGTAGAGAAACCCCTATTCCTGAAGCGCTGGGCTGAGCATCTTAGAAGTGTCCTTAATTGGCCGTCCACAATATTCGACACTGACATCAATCAACCCCCTTCCCCCAACTGCAGACGAATGACGACCTGAACCTCCCGCCTTTCCTTCCAGAAACAAAAAGAGTCGTGTACCAGCTGTACAGCGGAAAAGCACCGGGATTCGATGTGATGCCGGACGAAGTTCACAAGGATGGCGACCGCAGAGTGGTTGACGAACTTGCAATGATATTTCAGGGAATGTGGTGCCAAAGATGATTTGCCTAGGATTTCTAGGACGCGGCAATCGTCCACCTCTATAGGCGGAAAAAACTTACAATTCTGTGGCAATAGCAGAGGAATCTTGCAGTTCAACAGTTACAAGAAGATCTTCGCTCGCATCCCTCTCGATGGTCATCTGCAACACGAACTTCGTTCGGAAAGCCAGTGTGACTTCCAACGACACCGCGAAACCACCGAAATGATCGTCGTCACCAGGTAACTGCAACAGAGGTGTATGGAAATGCACCATGTTTATGGACCCCACGAACGCCTTCGACACCTTGCGTCACGATGGATTCTGGAAAACCATGCAGAAATTCTGTCGTCCTAAGCTAGCCACGCACATGAGCTTAATGGCGGCATAATAGCGTGCGTCACGGACAATGGGATATTTCAGAAGTACTCGCAGCAGCCATTGGGATGAGGCGGGACTGCGTGCCCACTCCCAGCCTCCTCAGTCTCACGTTCTCCACCTTGCTGCTGGACGCCTACTGTGACGAACGTCCTGGGACCATCATTGTCTACGAGAGCGATGGCTAGCTTTTCAATGCCCGACGCGTGCAAGTCCTAACCCGTCCAACCACGAGTAATATCCAAGGCCCGCTCTATTTGAACGAGTCAGTACTCAGCATCGTGACCGAAGCGGTCATGGGACGGCGCATGGGCCTTTCCGCCGTCAACTGTACACACTTTCGGCTGATGATCTGCACGCTTTAATCGGTGATCATGCACTATTCGTCGTCCAGTACTGAATTCAACGATTCTCGCACCATTGTCGACGACGCCCAACAGGAAACTGGGGACAACTTCGCCTATTTACGCGGCACACCCGCGTATCATCAAAGTCGACGGCGAAGTTGCCAACAGGACCTGTGAAACCAGCCTTACCATCAGCCAGATGCAGGACTCAGTGTGGAGTCGTCATGATCTCCATCTCAACAACAAAATGAAGATACACACAGCTGTAATCTTGATAACACTGTTGTATGGGGTGGAGACCTGAAAAGTCTACGAGAAACAAGCGAGCGACCTCAACTGTTCCCACCCTAGACGTTCCTGGGGAATATTAATACCGAGGTGGTAGGACAGGATCCCGATACAGCAGTCTTGGGACGGATCTGAATCCTCATCATCAAAGTCTCAAACTCCTACTCACGACGTCAATCTCCAGCTCATTCCGACATGTCCACGCTCTCAACGAGCATTCTCCTCACGGAACCGCCTCATCGGACATCTCCAGACCCGATGCAACAACAACCCGACAACTCCACCTGTTGCCTCTTCAATTGCCCCATCGTAGTCTTTGCATAAACGCCCTTGGCGACCACCACCGGTGATCAGACACCTGACGCCCGGACGTCTTAGTCAACTTCTGCGACCCCCACAAAATCTGTCACCCCTGCCACAACCCCCGCCACGCCGACGACGACGACGACGACTATAAGCTCTCCGACACCACGTTAATTACCTCCCTTACCACCAGTAATAAAGACTTGTTCCTAATCTGTCCCTATTGTGGTCGCATCTTCACATCATGCATCGGTTATGAAGGCCGCATGCAAATATATTGCCCGAGACCGGCGAAGCTGTAGTTGTGCTACTACGGGCGCCTTAGGAAACGCTGCGTCTCTCACGCGTACAGCCGAAATTTCGAAATGCGTTTTCGTTGTGAAAAGATTAATTAAGTAGGGCTATAAACTAGTCGGTCTGCAACATAATTCTATAATATTTCACTTACCTCAGGATGCCGGCTTCCTGCCGGCTGCATGCAAAAACTACACTCTGTAAAAAATGACTACGTATGTTGCATGAATTTGTATCATTGATTTTCGATGCCCCTAAAAGTCCAATTATATTTCATAAAAAACATGCATAAAAATATTCATTCTTTTAATCACTCGGTATAAATTTACGTCTTCTTAAACCTTATATTCGAAGGAAGGGCATAATTCGGTTTTCAAAAACTTTTCTAATTCCCGAATAATTTTGAACCCGCTCTACCGTTTCGCTTGGATTCAGGGTTTCCAAACCACAGGCCGTATATTTTCCGCGTACGGAAAACCACACATTTCTCTACGGTAATAAATCGGGACCATATAGGTTTCGTAAAATTAAGCAGTGGATTTGATCCATATTGCTAACATTACAAGCCACATTAGTAAATGCAGACACATGACGATTTATGAACGGGCATTTCATGGTATTTAAAAGTCCCACAATAAGAAACTTTTTTAAAACTGGACTATGTCCCCCCCCTCGGGCATAAAATTAGAAGAAGAAGAAGAAGAAGAAGAAGAAGAAGAAGAAGAAGACGTAATTTTCCACCGAACGAGCAAAAGAATAAATATTTTTATTCATGTTCTTCGTGAAATATAATTAGACTTTTAGGGGCAGCGAAAATCAAGGATAAAAATTCCTGCTAATTAAGTGGTCATTATCTACAAATTGTAGTTTTGCATGCAGCGGGAAGGAAGTCCATTCGAAAGCTTGCATTCTGAGGTAACTGAAATATTAGACTTATGCCGTAGGCTGACTAGTTTTACAACACTACTTAATTTATCTTTTCGAAACAAAAACGCATTTGGGAATTTCGGTTGACATTTCATGAGTTAGCCCACCTACTGTAGTCACACGGCAATGTGGTCTTTATGGCATTACCACACGGTTAGGATCCGAGGCATCTCCTCTCCCCCCTTTTTGTGTGAAATCCTGGTACTTTGTGTGGTTGCACGCCTAGGTACGGGTTCACGCGTGCCAGTCATCTGCGTCTGATCCCACCATCAGTCTTCTTGATTTTGTCTTTACATCGGGATCAGGTGTTGTTTAAGGATGATAAGCCCTGCGTGACCGAGTCTTATCCTGTCAATATAACCCCACCTTGGATGAACTCGCGACAATTCTTAGCACATAGTAGCAGGACCCGAAAACCAGTGGAATTAGCAATCGCTCCTAGTTTTAAAGGCCTACTCCAACCTATCAAGTAGCTGGTACGTTGACTATTGAGCAATGAGGAAGGTTATGCAGCTTCAGTTGACATTTCGGTGGGAGACTTTCTGACGTCTGAAGGAGGACATGACTTCTACCGGTTAGCAACTTACATTTTAAATCACACTAATCCCTGGACAAAACGCTCTTATTACAAGGTAAATTCCTGCCCGTTTTCGAACTCTCAATCTGTAAATTGGGGTTTCCTGAGATCTGCTTATTTTACCTACTTTAATTTGTACTGGCTTATGCTGAACTCTGTAAACAATCAGGATACTAAAGTCGGAAAACGTACGTCTTCTTAGGTACTCATAATCAGACCGGTACAATAATGTGTGTCACGGTAGAGCGATGCCATTTGAAAACCAATTAATGACAAGGAATGCGAGGGGGGTTGACGGAGGTCGGAACATGTCAAGGAAGGCTTAAGAATTCTGGTCTTATTCAATGGTAAATGATGAGTCAGGAGTGCCAGTGAGAAGTGTTTATGTTTTGCGTTGTGTTTCGTCACTGCCCTATCGTGTTTTGCAGAACCGCGTATTTGCCGATTTTGATTTCTAGAATGCAGTGTACTCTTTATCTCTAAAAATCAGTGGGACCTAGAACTTACTCAGTAGGGAATATAGTTTGTCAAATAACTGAACATGATCAGTCATGATGGTGCAGGGACCCAAAATGTGCCGACCCTTTAGTTAAAGAAGGTTCTGACAACTGTTGCAGCCTCAAAGTTCGGCATGGGAATCGTCCACATTTGGCGCTCTGTTTTGCAAGTGTGCTGCGAACTGCTGGACCCGTAACTGCCTGTTTGTCGGCCTTTGACCAAGACACGGGAATTGCATGCAGTCCTCGTAGAACTTTTGTTTCGCGTCATCGGGACCTGTACTTTCGGCTGCGTGGGAGTTAAAAATTATAGCAAATTCCTCCCCACGGAGCATGAGTTTCGCTGTGATTAAGTGTTCGTTGAATTCATGTAGCGGATGAAACAGCTCCCTGCCAATTTTCTTGCCGATCGCGAGGACAACCCCTCAAATCTCGTTATTCTTTCCTTTGTAGACTGCACAGAAGAAAGTGTAGCCTGCTTCCTTCCTGTCCGCCTACCTTGCCTCGATAAACCGGTCTCGTTGAGATCTACAATTTCTACGTTGCATCGACGCTGTTCGCGAACGCATATAGTTACCCACAACAGTGAGGGTCAAACGCCCACTTGACATGCTTATATGCCTCACTTCATAAGGCCTATGACGTACTGATGATCGGTAACGACCGTGAAACAGCTGTCTGCGTCTGGTCTGTTGCACTCTTAGCGAGCTGCTCATGTATTATATGTGGTATGTGTCCTCTGACACAGCGTTCGTTGTCGCCAGTAGCAAGCTGGCGGGCGGACAGAATGAGATCGAGTGAGATCCTAACCACAACGGTGAGGGTCAAACGCCCACTTGACATTACCCCTTTTTGTCGGTTTATCGGTGGGCTGTGATAAAACAGACCTTATAAAATGCCAGAATGCGTCCTGTTACACTTCTGCGATGTTAAAACCGGTGCCGTATTTCCATACCCCGTTTCGACAGCACTTTTTACTTTCGCAAGCCACGACTAGCTTTTCCACATGACAACCAGCACTGTAGGAGAATCCGCCAATTTCTCTAGGCGAAATAAGAATCGTTTATTAAACTATGGCTTCCTAGAAGTCCCAGGCAGCTGCCGAATTCCACTAGGACTCTTGATACTTGCACTTAATTTAAAAACAACTCGAAATAACCTCAGTAGCTCACGAGACTTACCGCCGTTCTCTCCGCAAGATCTGACTATTACCATCGGACATTGGGACTGAGTTGGCAAAATGTTTATGTTTACGCATGGCATAGAGTGGCTACTGCCCTCCCCCTTTGCATGAACCAGACTAAACACATGATTTCACCGAGTGAGGGGCGCAAACTTTATCCTGGCTCGGTCTGGACCGTCAGTTTGGGCGATTAGAGGGGTGTGGCTATTGCGCAGAACACAGTTTCGAGGAGGTATTGTTTGTGGGGCGTGTGCAGTGATTACCGCCTACCTGGGCACTCAATACACCCGTACCTGTCCACCGCAAACACATGCCGGGACTTTACAACGCCGTTCGCTAATCGCTACAGGGTTTTCCACCGATGTAACAAAGATCCCCGCCTCGACAGGAACGACAAGTCATGATTGACTTGGGTAAACTAGCCCAGACCCAGTTTGGCGAGCAAACACATCCTCCGCCTACTGTACTGGACGCACTTAGTTGGTCCGCCGCCTCAAACAATGACGGTCAACAATGGCAGGTGATCCGTCCGGCGTTCGCATTGGCCTAATAGTTTCGTACATGCTTGTTCTTCCGTTCAGGAAGCGCGCGGGGCCCTGAGTCAGCCTCGAATTGACAGATTTGCGGATGTATCCGTCCGACCACCAGATCGCAGATGCGACTAGCTAATCACAGCCACCTTAATATCAGAGGGCTAATTGGCAGATAATTTCCTGACGTTCACCATGTTGCATCCCCGCAAACACATCGGTAAATGTAGATTCACGCAATCGCGTGATCCACGTGGCTGTGCCTTAACTATAGTTTCCTCAGCCTCTACACTATCGACTGCATTCTATTCAGATCGTAAAATGACCCCTGTTCCATCGGAACGCGCTCGAGTATTAGCTCACACGATTATGAGTCTTGGGTGCTATGGCCGTTTTGTTAGCATACACGGGTGCGTCAGGTTTGAAGATCGAAGCTTCGTTCTTTCCCCTATCGAAAGAATTCCCCAAAAGAGAAGGCGTCATCCAGATGCTCGCGCCTCCTCTATGCTTCAATTGGCCGAGGAGAACGAAGCGCAGCCTCAAAGGGCCGCTATCTGATAATCGACCCCGGGGGCCTCTCCATAGACAGACGAAGGTTGACATCACGCGAGATTAGGTGAGGATGCATGACTTCCCCACATTCCGAATCGCCGAACTATGAAGTAGACCCAAATGTGCATAGGAAACACCAGTCGCCAAAGATGAGAAGCCGACTCCGATATCTGAAAGGTCACAATTAAAAACCTCACGCTGTTAACACCTCCTCCTCTACTGTTTTACCTGGTTATAATACTTTCACTGCTACCAATTTTATTATATCGCTAACGCCAGAGCATAAAACGCAAATAACGTAGCTTGCAGTTGTTCATAATACGCGATAATGACGCGATAATGTTAGAGTGGCGCGCACCGACCACGTTACGGGGCCCTCTGTGGGGCTCTCTGTCGATCCCCATCCCTGCGATAAACTTGCAGCGCAAACCGGTCAGCGCGTATGGTTGATGAAGACAACGGACGTGCATGTGCCCCAGAGACCCTAATATGCGTGAGCTAAGTGTGTGTTCTCAGCACGTTAGTAAGAAACTTTTGGAACATATTGTAAATATCGCAACTCAAGAAGTAGATGGCGAGATGGCTCGGGTGTTCAAGGCTGTCGCCGTGCTGCGTTTTCCAAGCGCGTTGTGGCTACGGCAACGAAAGATCATGTAGTGGCCATGGTATTGGGTACTACAGTTGCATGGCTCAGTCCCGCTTAGGAGAAGTGTGAAGACACCAATAGGAACCCCCTACTATGATGAGCCGACTTACAGTGAGTGACCGATCTCATTAAATGTTGGGAGAAATTCTGAAATGCGCTTTTGGTTAGGAAGAATTACTTAGGTGGGGTTGTAATATTAATCCCCACGCGTCATAATCCCACAATATTCCGAACTCGACAGGGTATCGACTTTTGAATGCATCTCTTTTCGACCTCCTAACGAAGGCGCGCTGGGCATAGAATGTGAAGACAATGTTGTTCCTACTAAACGAGTAAAAGAAAGCATACTTTGTGCATGTTTTCTATAAAATGTATTTCAATTTATAAGACCATCGAAAATCATTGTGAAAAATGCATGCTACATAAGTAGTCACTTTTTTACCCAGCGCGCCTTCAGTAGGTCGAAAAGAGATGCATTCAAATGCCGATATCCTGTCGACTTAGGAATATTATGGGATTATGATGCATGAGGATTAATATTACAACCCAATCTAAGTAATTCTTCCTAACCGAATGCGCATTTTAGGATTACTCCCAACATTTCATGAGATCGGTCACTCACTGTAAGTCCGCAACGGGTGGTCGACTCTAGGCCCGCGTACGCCTCTCCCTAAGGCGGTGGCGTTGGCCCGAATAACTAAAGTGCACCTTGCGTGAGAGATAGTCAGCGTCAGCTTAGTGAATAAGTCGGGTTCTGCGAACATCTGTGGTTGACTATCTTCGGCACTGAATGCTCACACGCTAATCCACCGGTGGGCGGCGACCACGGGATCTCCAGCGTGGCGTATCCCGGGGATTGAGAAGCATGTGCGCTTGAGGTGCCTAACATTACATAAGTGCTCAATGGGTGCCCTCGCATTCAAAGATTTCGAGCCTAGGATACGCAGCTAAGAAGCCCAGATTTCACCCACCGGAAGGAAAATCACTGTGGAAGGAAAGTATATTAAGTGCTTTCTATAAACCACTAAGGCTGATTATACAAATAAGTAAGTGGGGGACTTTAAAAGGTGATGTTAAAACGTGAGAATGTTGAATATGATAATTATCGGTGTGGCATGATTGGCGAGTCCCAGTTACATCCGAGACGCTCAGCAGGTGGACGGTAAACGGCAGTCCACGTTCGCTCAGTTGTTCGCCGCATATTGTCTACAATTAAAACGAAGCAGCGTAACGTGATAACCGTATATTTCAGTACTCCATGAGCGTCAGGAGACAGCTTTATAAGGAAACGAAGGGAAATGAGAAACCGTCTTCGAAAAAACACAAACGAAAAACTGAGGGAGAAAAGAAACAGTTAGCTGGATTTCATATTTTCTTAATGTGGTTCACGAAAAAGGAGTACAAGGACATGCTCTAACCAGCACAACCAATCTCGAAGGAATGACGGGATGCGATTGACGAGTATCATTACAGAAGTTGGTCAACCGTAGAAGCCTTTGTTAGACGCGGTGAATTAGTAAACTGCTTTTATACACTATTCAATCTGGCGGCGAGACGAGAGCCGAGAATGCCATGTCTCTATAAACGGCTAGCAAGACAGAAATGGCCATTTAAGTCGCCTTTTTCTTTCTCATCAATACTCTTCTACCATGTATACATATATATATTGAAATCAAAAACGTTCTTTGGGAAAGGGAGAAAACTTTATTGAGTAAATTTTCGACGTCGGTTCCCCGTGTCGTCGTCAGACTAGAGTAAATATGCTGAAAACAATTAAAATTTCAAACGTGCTACAAAATCAATAATCATTTGGTGCCTCAGCTAGTAAGCTGCCGTCGTATGTGTCAGTCCGTATTGATCGGCTTCCGTCTCTTCCACTTTTCTCTGAGATTCTTGTACGTGGCATCTAACTCGATGTGCCTGTTGATGCATGACTCATCGGAGTGCATGGCTTCAAGAAACTCTCGGCCTTTTTTTAGATGGGCAAACTCCGACGATGCGAGTTTTGTCCCATGCGAACTTGTGCCCAGTATCAAGAGTGTGCATGGCCATTTGAGACAAGTGGTCTCGCCTCTTAACTGCAAGTTGATGCTCGTGGATGCGTGTAGAGGCAAATTTTCCCGTTTGGCCACAATATACGGCATCACAGGCATCGCATGGGATCTTATAGACGACTTCTTTTCTATCGAGATAGCCAACCCTATCCTTAGGGTGTACAAGCTGGGTGCGTAAAGTAGTCGTCGGCTTGTGCGCCACTTTTATCTGGTGTTTCCTCAAGTGTCTTTCAACAAGTTCAGACACATTCCTGATGTAAGGAAGGATTCGCCAAGTGTTTGCTTTGGGCGCTTGATTGGAACTATCTAGTTCCTTTGTTTTTATCTCTTGTTGTTTCATGCATCGACGTACGAAATCTCTCGGGTATCCGTTCTGGGAAAATAATTCAAATAGGTAGTTTAGTTCAACTTTGTAGCTTTCTTCATCAGAGCAATGTGTTTTTGCTCGATGTATTACACTTTTGACAGTACTCCGCTTGTGAGAGATCGGACTGTTGCTCTCATAGTGTAGAATTATTTCTGCATATGTTTCTTTGCGGTAAACGGAGGTGTGTAATGTTCCGTCAGTCTTACGTTGTACGAGAACATCTAGAAATGGGAGTTTATTGTCAAGTTCTTTTTCCAACGTGAATTTAATTCCCGGAACGGTTGAATTGATTGTGTCGTGGAGTATTTCTAGTTGATCCGTTTTAACGACGACAAACGTGTCGTCTACATATCGTACCCATAACTTAGGGTTAACTAATGGAAGAGCCACCGATTCCAATTTCTGCATTGTCACCTCGGCAAGAAAGCCAGATATGGGTGATCCCATTGGAGCACCTTTTAGTTGTTGATAATATTGGTGATCGAACGAAAAATTGGTTTCTAAACAAATGTCCATAAGTTCAAGTAAGGCAGATGCGGGAATATCCGTGTCATAGGACTTTAGGAGCTCATCTGTGCACTGCCTTGCGAAATCTAATGGTATGGAAGTGAACAAAGAAACCACATCAAAGGAGACCATTATCTCATCCGCGGAAATTGTGATGTCTCTCAATTTCTCTAGAAACTCCATGGAGTTCTGAATGGAAGTGGCACAATCTCTCGTAAGTGGATGAAGTTGGTGGAATAGCCACTTAGAAATTTTGTAATTGGGTGCACCGATTAATGATACTATCGGTCGCAGTGGTACCTCAGGTTTGTGAACTTTGGGCAATCCGTAGATCTTGGCAATGGTTGGTTCGGATTGTCTCAGAGATTTTGCAATATCTCCTGGCAGTTTTTTCGTTCCCGTGAGGCGCTTCAGCACTTTGTCAATCGATGAATTCTGTCCTTTCGTAGGGTCCGTGGATAGAGGCTCATACGTTGAACTGTCTTCTACGAGTGACAACATCTTCTCATTGTAGTCTGATTTATTCAAGATCGCAGTTAAGCCTCCTTTGTCTGCGGGGAGAATGACAATGGTTTCGTCAGTTTTGAGATTTTTCAATGCCTTCCTTTCTTCATATGATAGGGTTGAGAAGTGATTTCGATCTTTTAAGGCCTGTACGGCACTGTTTCGGATCGTAAATCGTTCATCTTCCGTAAGATCTACTGTAGATATGATAGACTCCAAGCTTGCAAGGAAGTCCAAGTAATTCGAATCAGAATGATTGTATTTCATCCCCTTGGAAAGAACATTCCTTTCCGTTTCTGTAAGGATCCTCGAGGACAGATTTACGATCTTTGCCGAAGACTTCTGATTTGTATAATGTGAATGAGAAATGGTCATCCATTTTTTATCTAAAATCTTTCTCTTCTTCTGTCGTTCAAGTTCTGTTATGTAGGTAATCGTTTCGTCTAGGGATTCAACTAAGTCCGAGAGATTTCGTACGTCGATGCATGAAACAAATTTCCCAAAGAACGTTTTTGATTTCAATTTATATTTCTTGGGATGCCTGCGTTCCAACATATATATATATATAGGCAGAACGATATTACCGACAAAGACAAGGGAGACTGGAATGGCCATTTCTGGCTTATTAGCCGTCGTCAGCCAACCATACCCAAGCCCGAAGTGTGGAACACCCGAGCCTCGAACTCGCGACCTGTTGGTTTAGAAGTCAACGCCTCTA
>CACRXP010000296.1:681410-696831 GCA_902702965.1 Spirometra erinaceieuropaei
AACTGCGTGTCTTGGTGATGCGAAATAACTCCGGTCATGCAGAATGGTACATTTACGGAATCTCATTCCTGACGCTAATCAACCGCTGATTTGCGTACTCAGCCACGAAATTCTACCGGAGGGTATGAAAAGTGAAGGACGAGCTCACTTTAATTCTCAGTTAGCTGGACGCCCAGTCCTACTGGTTAATGCCAAGCCCAATTGAGGGTGGAGGCCTAGATGAAGGGCGGGATTCTCGTCGCCGTGCCCTATGGGCACATGTAGACTGGACTCACTCGCGCATCCGAGCGCTTAGTTTTTTCACGCTCACTTCGTACTTGTTACTCAAAAAGTCAAACATAAAATAAGTGACGCGGGCATAGGGGAATCTCCGTGCAGGAAGTCCCATAGACAGGGATATACTGATGTATGATTATACAGAATCGTTTCAAATCAAACTTCCCAAAGTACAAAAGGGGCAATCTGTGAACGAAAGATCAGGTGAGCAGGGAGGTGTGTTGGCAGGTCGGAACGAAGAGGATCGTGGGACACATCGGCAACACTTACAAAGCGATGCATTTTGCTGCGCTCTTATTTTTTTGCCAAATGACGTCTGGCCTATCAAATGGTCCATCATTCCCCAGAATTTGTTTAATAAGTATGTAGGGCTAGCCAGACCAGAGAAAGGCTTGACCGACTCTCCGCTAGCAAAGCGTTTTGTACAAAAGATCCATCAAGTTTTTGAATAAACGGCCGGGTTAGTTGGCTTTGGGCTGGTCGGTGTTCCATCACTTCCGCTGCCTTGGCCTTCCGGTCGCTATTTGTGAATGTAGGCGGCCTCCTGCGCTATGTCCTCACCTTAATGGGGGGTTCGGTTGCACCTGTGCTCCACTTTTGGACGAATTAGCCAACGGGTCGTGTTTTCTCGGTATTGTTAAGCTCCGGGTGGCCGTCTTGCCGTGCTCAGTGCGCATCTAGTAACGTAGAACTTTGTAGGCAACAGGAAGGTCTTGATGCCCGTTGATGGAGTTGGCATCTGAGTACCGAGTCCCAAATGTGTGACGTCCTGTCCTTGAGGTGCCCCGCTTATGGCAATTGCCCCCTGAAAGTCAGAATTGTGGCTAGTTTCTCCGATGTTAGTTGCAAGCTGTGAGTTCGGGTCCAATCTCCGAGTTGCGAGTTTGTGCTCGTGTACGCGTGTCTGCAGTTTTCGTCCTGTTTATTTAAAATTCTGGTCGTTTTTTGCACAAGGCTCTTTGATACTGGTGAGCTAGTCAAGCCTTCCAAAAAGTCAGCCATGTAGTTCCTCCGCTCTGGCGAACTCTACGCACTTTTCAGATCATCGGCCCGGACCTCTTACGTTTGCTAACCAGAGTTTAACTAAATTTCGTGAACAAGAGCGGGCAACTGTGAAGTGCTTGGAGTTGAATCTCTTTCTGCCCATGGAAACTTTATCATTTAAAAAACAGCCACATTCGACACTTCGCTAGATCTAGCTTGCCTGTGTCGGCAGGGGGGTGTATACTGTGATGACCTATACCGGCGAGGTGTCATAGCGGGATTAAGCAGACCAGAAACGTCAATTTGTGAAAATTAGGCATAACCTCACTAAAACAATAACACCGCTTTACGGTTTCTCAAATGGATCATGCCTTTCTTCCACTTTCCGAAAAATACGGCACGATCAGATAGGCCTAGGAAGCTGACTTTGAAAATCAGACAAAAAGTGACAAAGGTAGTCACTTTCTGCGATAGTCGCCGGATCATTCCTGTGTTCGGGAGAGATATAAAGGTAGGAAACCATCTCTGCTTCGGTCGAAAAATAAGAACCTCACACAAAAGGCCTCGTATTTCTAGTGTTTAGTCATGCACCGAGCAATCGTTATTTCCGAGAAAGGAACATGCGTTCACGGAGGAGCTTACTTCATAAACGAACTCTTTCGGATGGGTTCACGCAACCTCCTCGAGAACCCCTTTGATCGCGTGATGAGTGTGGTAATCACGGTGAACGCGAGAAGGATCGAGTAGGTAAGGAGAATGGCGATGCCCATGTGCATATACCGGTTGAAGGGCCCTTGTTCGACGAAAATGAAATTTTCCGGATCAGCCAGTGCTTCTTGCATCGTCATAGCTGAGGCTAGGGGGGTCAAGGTAGCGACTGAAATCAGAGCCAATGGAATGTGCGGCATCGCTTTGTTCGTAAATCAGGAGATTCCCTTATAAAAAGGAAAGCACACGTAAGTTTTTTAAGGGATGCGCAGAAACCGGGGCGAGCCAGAACGATTACTCAGTGTCAGTTAACTACACAAGAAAATCTCTCCCCTCAAAACTCTACTCAACAACATAACCTGGAGTGCAGTTACTGCAATAGTTATCCTGAAGTGGTAGTCATGCTTGACTGCGTACTTCAGTCATAATACGACTTGTTAATGTGTACAAAAACAATTTTTGACGGATTTTCACTTGACCGGTCTGTTCAATCAGCTCTAAAGCGGAGATGTCTAGTGAAAACTAGACGTCAATTCAATAGGTTTGGATAAACCACCTTTGAGAAGTGAGATTTTATATCGATACATGATGTTGGCCGGACTTCTAAAGCAGTCTACGACAGGCATAGTCCGTGCTCAGATTCTGGGCGGTTAGTACTCCTGGACTAGGGCTCTAACTTGCAGTTAAAAGCCGAATTTTATGATTAAACGTCTTTAGTATACGCGCACGGAAAGACGGCAAATATTGTTTACAATTATAGAAAAAGAGGCCTCTCTGATAAATAAAGATCAATACAGAAGATGAAGATGCGATCACTGGGACAAGAAGTTTATTTGCCTGACGTTTCGGATTCTCACTCGAGTCCATCACCAGAGACATTCGCAGATAGAGATCAATACCCTCTAGACGTACTGGCAGTTTAAAACCTCATGTAATAGTTATTTTTACCTCCATGTGGGCCCTCTTTCACCGTACCAGACAATGTTTCGGTCTAACAGAAGCGATTGCCAACAGGCTGAAGAAGTAGCGTAGACAATACAGACCTTAGATAAGTGGGCAGATGAGTAAAACGCGGTCCTATCTAGTCATTTCTGGTCAATGGCCTACGAATTTCGTACTAATATCGACTACAGTAGGAAGGATTCTGGTTAGTGTTAGGGTTAAGGTTAAGATTTAAACTCACGGTTAGGGGTTTAGGGTTCAGTGTTAGGGTTAGTATTTTGGGGTTAGGGGTTTGGTGCTGGAGTTAGTATTTTAGTAAGTTTAGGGTTTTGAGATAAGGTTTAGAACCACCCGTATCTGCTTTTGTCTCCGATAATGGGTTGGAGCAGGAATCCGAAACGTCAGGCTAATAAAGCACTTCTCCCAGCGATCGTGACTTCTTCTTCAATAAGGTTTAGAGTTAGGTTCAAGGTTATTATTCAGGGTTAGGGTTTAGGGTGTTGCGGTTTACCAGTGCGGCCGGTTTTAGGCTCTGCGGACAAGTGAATTTATCACAAACTGCAAGAACTATGAAGACCCGTGGGCGGTTAACTAGAAGCCATGTTGGAAGCCGTGCGTCCATTTATAATTAACATTTCCAGCACACTCTCCTAAACACTGTGCTCCAAATAAAAGCAAAAATGCGTCTCTGCGGATGGCGAGATCGGAAAAAAACACGGACATTCATTTTCAAACACGTGCAGATCGTTGCCATATTGAGACGTGTGATTACTCATAACTACTGGACAACGAATACAACTCACTGCATGGAAGGTAGTCGGGTTTATTCATTCCAATACAGAAATATAAGTGAATAAATGTTAGGGGAAAACTGGCGACGAAAGTGGGAAGGCGCGATGGCTCAGAAACTGTACAAGAGTTCAAACTAATTTGCACAACTTGTAGGCACTCCGACCTTTTCTGGTAGCAACCAAATCCCCTCTCCACGTCTTTTCGCAAAGAAACGCTAGTGCCTTTACTTGTTCAGATTAACAGAGCCCTTTGGATGGCTCGATTTACGGTGCCCCGTCGATTTTCGTCGTGTACGCACTTTCATTTGGGTTATTTATTGCACAAGTTGGAGAGTCTTGTACCAAACATTTTAAACATTTACGGCTTTACAGCAAGCTGTAACAAAAGTTAAAAGTGCAAGATCTTTCACATGTCCTTGGACACACCAGAGAAGTCCCTACGACCTATGACAGAAATAGATTCGTTGGCAGTGAAATTAACAAAAATATGTTCGCCAACTGACTCCTCAATCGTAATATGGGAATCTTCGCAGAATTATCAAACAGTCGCGCGAAAACAGCTGGACTGCTCTGTTAGTGTGTAATTGAGCGGTGTACAAACAGTGGACTTGTTTGCTGTCGCGACAGTTATCCTCGGCATTCAGAAAAAGTCTTGGAACGTGGCAAAACTGCGCGATGACTCCTTACAATGATGGTTAATGACGCAATTTTAAAATAAAATAAAGAGTCAATTAAAATAAGGAAGTGGCAGATTGCGTGAAGTCAAAGAAAGTATTCCATATCACTAGTCTGCGAGAATAGGTTTGCATTCAAGAAATGACAGCAAGGGTGTGAGGCATACTCAGAATTGCATACCCAGTTGCGAAATATTCCCCGACTTGCGTGGACAAAAATGGGGACATTACCGTGTGACGAACTTAATGCATGCCTAGAGGGATCGGTGTTGAAAAATTTGCCAAGCGTATCTTTCTTCGCGTTATCCGGAGTCAGACATACTAATATATCTGTGTTGGATAAATTCGGTTGAAACCGGAAATATCAACCTCTAACAAAGATCCCCAAAATGGAGTATGTGCGTTAACTCGGATAGAAAATGCCAGCACTAGAGAACTGAGATATCTAGTTTGAAAGCCGGCGAATTATTTAATTTGCCACACGGGTGGTTTGTGAATCCTGCGAGTAATTTTCAGAAGCACCTTAACGTCTGTCATCATGCATCACATACCGTTGCGTCAATTTTTAGAAACCAACGCCTTCGTACAGTGCGTGACCGATCTCATGAAATGTTGGCCGAAATTCTGGAATGCGTTTTCGATTAGGAAGGATTACTTGGTTGGGGTTGTAATATTGATTATCATGCGGCATTATTCTATAGCATTTTGGACTCGCCAGCATGTCTGTTTTTGGATTCACTCCCTCTTGACTTCCTGTAGAAACCAGACTCGGTAAAAATGACTACTTTAGTAGCATGCATTTTTCCTATGGATTTCCGATGGTCTTATAAATTCAAATATATTTTATGGAAAACGTGCATAAAAATAATCCTTCTTTTACTCATTTGGCAGAAAATAACATTGTCTTTGCATTTTATGCACGAAAAATCTATATTTAGGTTTTATAAAAGGTTCCCAATTCTCGAATATTTTTGAGCCTGATCTGCCATTTCATCAGTGTTCAGCGATTTCAGTCAACAAGGTGCATGCTTTCCGCGTAAGGAAAATCATATATTCCTCCATGCCTTTAAGAATATGGCACATAGATTTCATAAAATTTCGCAATGGATCCGAACTGTGTTGTACAAATCATGAGCAGCAGTGGCAAACGGACATGTGCGGTCCTATATGCATGGACATCGCATGGTCTTAAAAATCTCACAATTAGAAACTTTTTTAAAACCTAAATATACATTTTTTCGTGCATAACATGCGAAGACAGTGTTATTTTCTGCCAAATGAGTAAAAGAAGGATAATTTTTATGCACGTTTTCCATAAAATATATTTGAATTTATAAGACCATCGAAAATACATAGGAAAAAGGCATGCTACTTAGGTAGTCATTTTTTAAAGAGTCTGGTTTCTGCAGGAGGTCAAGGCAGAGTAAATCCAAAAGCCGACATGCTGGCGAGTCCAAAATGCTATAGGATTATGCCTCATGATAATCAATATTACAACCCCATTTAAGCAATCCTTCCTAATCGAAAACGAATTTCAGAATTTCGTCCAACATTTCACGAGGTCGGTCACGCACTGTACAGTTATACACTGCCTTACTAAGGAGACTTCAGGTCATACCAAAAAGGACAAGGAAAACTGGAACATTGATTGGACCTCGACCCTACGGTTTCCAGTATATCGGTTTGAATTCCCCAATAGGTCATACGCGCACAAATTCTGATTCAGTAGTGGATGTTGATTGTGCGTGTGGTTGGCAGAGGAAGGCATGAGTAGTCGCGAAACTGCCGGTCGGGGATGGTTACTAGGGCGTCTAGCCGTGGCTCTTACGCCAGGCAAAACCAGTTCGCTACTGAATCCCAATCTGATCGATCTGGCCGTTTTCGCTTTTAACTTCAGAAAGCGCTCAGGTTGATTCAACGAAGCCTCTTCCCATTACCAATTTTTGAGGAAACTGAAGTTAAACTCGCTTCACTGATTTCTATCGACCATAAAATAAAGTATAACGATTTAAAGAGAACAGTCGATATAAGAATGCAGATTGTCGAGGTCTCTTTGGAGAGTACGGGTGCCAATACGTACAACTGATGTCTGGCAGTCTTAATTATCACCTACTGTGGTTGCTGAGTAATTATGCACTGGTTCGAGCAAGACACACCACTAAGTGAACATCTTTCTTGCGTTGTTGGCTACATTGCTCTAAGCCAAAATAGGATTCCATTAGAGACAATCTCATGAGACGTAGAAATACTTCCTTCTAAAGTTGCATAACTACTAAACGACTGTGAACATGAAGACCCTTGGGTTTGACACAAGAATATGAACTCCCCGTACTACAGGTAGCCTTGCACTAAATTCCGGTGGGGGGTACCCTTTCCCGTGTCCTGGTTTTAGCCCTAACCTCAAAACTAACCCTCATAACCCCGACCCCAACCCTCCTAACACCAACCCTAACCTCCCTCCCTTGGATTTAAGGGTCACATTCCCGTGCCCTACCGAGCCTTGTAGTCGACATTCCAATCTTTCAGAGACGTTTTGGTCGCCACTAAATGACTTCGCAAGACAGTCATGCGCCAAACACTCAGGCTTGTTTGAATTGTTTGCTGACTGAATAAAAGCTATTACAATAGGTTACGGAAATCGAAAACTCCGACAATAAGAGAAAGATATGACTCAGAGCACATATTTTCTGTATGTGCGGGCCTTCTACTTCCGTAATCTGTGGTAGCAGCAGATCGGAGAAAAGTCATCTCGAAGCGC
The DNA here is from genome assembly GCA_902702965.1 of Spirometra erinaceieuropaei. Classification (NCBI taxonomy): domain Eukaryota; kingdom Metazoa; phylum Platyhelminthes; class Cestoda; order Diphyllobothriidea; family Diphyllobothriidae; genus Spirometra; species Spirometra erinaceieuropaei. The sequence continues at coordinate 688,544 of CACRXP010000296.1, forward strand.
GCCCGACGGCGTGATAACCCTTTACTGAGTGGAAGTTCGGCATATGCGCTTCTGCCGCACGCGTCGCAAAATTCCACTCACAGAAATAGAAAACGACTTCTTGCAATTTCGTACTGACTGCACAAATCCACGCCTTGCTGTCACAGGGCAGAAAAGAAGCAAACCTGACTAATCACCTTCGTGTGCGCCAAACACCCAACCCACTTCGCATGTTCTTTTGGATAAAGCAATTGCTTAATGCTCCCGTTCGAAGGTGGACGGCTCTGAAAACTCGAGCCCAGTAGAGGCGTGCGCCAACGAGGAGCACGATGGGAGACCTTTACGTGCCAGTCGAGTGCAACCAGAAAGAGTCAAGGACAACGGAGTAGAGAAAACCGTCAAGGTCACGACTATTTCAGTTCTACTACCAGGCTCGATATTAGTGCAGAATAAATAATAAAAGATTATGGCGGAGTTGGAAACGGAAAGTGAAGAGAGTGGACGCCTGCTTGTCGCGTAAGACAGTTGTCTTAGGACAGGGAACACCCCTTTTGGGAAAGACGAGGGGACTTTGGGCAGGACTGCAGAGTCTGGGAAAATTCTGGTTTCCATGTGATAAGCGAATGAGCCCGTCGGGGCTCCACGGCGCGGGGGGAGGAACTTATGGAAGTGCGGGGTTGCAATTATTTAGCATCGATAGAAAGCGTCTTTGTCACAAGACCAAAATGCGAGGCATGAGAATGCTCATCCGACTTAAAATTAGGCGCCAAGCCTACCTCGAAGTCAAATATCGTTCTCATAAACCCAACGAAATCCCCGTCGTTCCTGTCGTGGGGATAACGATGTCCCAGTGTTGGTTTTTTTGCCAGAAATACTCTCAATGAACAAACACCAACAACTGTGCCTCATTCAGCGAGCAAGAGTTTATAGAACTAAAATGGTAGCAGGGCTACAGGTTCAGGGAATGATAAATAAGTCTAGTTTCAGTGTTCATGATGGAACCTTTTCAACAGGGGACCCAACAAGGAGGCGACCGATTCATCTGGCCTTCCTCGTGAACAGTCCACTGTGAATGTGCATGTTCAGTTGGGAGTTATAAATGGGTGGCTCACTGGCTTACTTAAATGGAGGAAGCTTCAGTCAGTCCAGTTATAAATGCCCCAAAACCAGTGATACTTATGCTCTTCCTCGCCTAAATGGGAGAGCTTTTTTGACAACAGCCCACACTTCCCTCTATGCCAAAACATGCTATTTCAGGCTTTGTTTAGCTCAAATATGTTCAAAAAAAGACTAAAGGGGGAGCTTGTCACTATTTTAAGCCATGGTTATTTGATTTGGAGACCCTAAGAGAGCGGATTTCTGCAAGCTTCTGCACACACTGGTTAAAGCACGTTCATCCGTCCAACTAACTGAATTGATGCGTCGTTTATCACAATCCAGCTGCTGAACTTACCCCAGATGCCTGACTACCTTCATTTGCAGTTGACTTTCTACCGAACAATAGCATACTGATTTAAAATATGCATACTTGCAATGGTACGTAGCTCCAACAAGTATTAATCATCCTGTAATAGCAAACATGCCCAACCAGAAAGCGTACTAGCTGAGACAGGATTGACCCGAAGACCCTGAATTCGCGTTTAGTGCACGCCGACTGAGATATCGCCCTAGCTCTAATTTGTACGAAGAGTCCAACGGAGTCAAGGTAAACGTGTCTAAAGAAGGTAGATGATCGATCATGAAGTAGAGAATTGAGATAGTACGGAATTTTAACAAGTAGCAATTATTTTATTATGTCGACCGTGAAGCTGTTCAGCCCATGTAATCATAAAACATGTGCGCAGGGACAAAACAACCCGTCGTATACACTTCACGCTGGAGAACTTTGTTTTCAGTTTTGACAAAAAACTCACTTTCCTTAAAGATGCTCAAGAAAGATGCTCAGAGTTACGCAATGTTCGAATTTCGTTTTAGCAAGATCGCGAAAGGCATCTGCGGAAGGTGTATTTGCACGGCGACATTACTTTACTGAAAGACATGTTGAAGTTGATTTTAAAAAAAACGGACTGATGAGGTTTGCGGCCTCGAGATAGCGTACGACCTGAGGAAGAGGAAATTTCGACAAATGGGGACCGAGTTCCTTTTACTATAAGCAGTGCCAAACATGACGGTCGGTAGAGAAACAGTTCAAAAAGAACCGAGACTATAAAATAATCAGAACTTACAGAATATGCAAGTGTTGCTTAATGAGCATTGCAATTTGATGTAGAAAATGCATCAGAAAACTATCTCAATAGCGTTACTGAACGGTTCGATGCTGCACAGGATGACTATAACACATTTCGCAAGGGTTGGGTGTAGTTAAAAGTGTGTATCTTGCTTGGGCAGCGAAGCATGTTCTATGTTTGCATGAACCAAACGTGCTGTGAGTCGTAAAGGTCACTCAAATGCAGGAATCTCCCCCCCCCAAAAAAAGGGCGTACAAGGAGTGGACTATATTCTTTGCCTGGATAAATGTTGAAATCCTCAGCAAAAAATGAAAATTGGATAGTGAGCAAGGTTCGACTAACTTTAGCGATGACCTTAATGAGACTTGAGTAAACGATAAGTGCTCAACCAGTAATTGCGAATAGTCGAAAACCCAGTTAGGATTACAAGAAGCGAGTACTGATTGCTATCTCTAACTTGCCTGATCGAGTTAGAGTGAGCAAGTTAACGACACTTAGCTTTGCGGGCCGTTATCAAAAAATCATATCTGCTTAAGCCCAAATTAACTTTCATATTTAAACATCCAAATCAGGAGAAAAAATTTTGGATCCCCAGTCAACTTCGTCGATTAAAAATACTTATAGCATTGTGGCACACTGGTTATCACACCAAGTACGACAAAAATGAACGAGTTTTTTTTTATCTCAGCGACTTCCACTGGATTAGAGGCCTTACAAATCCGACATAGAACGCAGCAGTACTCCACCTCCCCCTCCGCGTATTATAGGTGACCTTCCAGGGGGTTCAGGGTTAGGGTTGTGCCTAGTGTTAGGGTTAGATTTATGAAATGGGAATAAGCAACCCCCTGAGATTTAGACATCATGCTCATACGGCAATGAAGTATTTAGATTCCGTGGTGATGTATTTAGTACCCAAGACAACCCCCACCACAACCGCAAACAATATACACGAACTCGTCTCAATACACCTGACACGTGGACAGAACATGAGCCGCTCACGTCAATAGGAAGCATGTTCTTTGTCGCCATTTGATGCCTGACGAGAGCGTGCGTGGCACACGGAGACGGGCTGGGGGAGTTCTGTCAGCCATTCCCCACACTCGATGGCTGGCAGACTCGGGTAGTCGACTGATGAGGGATGGAAGAGTATGGTCAACTCAGCAGAATTCATTTCCACGACACTTTGGCGCATTGCTTACCACAAAAGATCTGATGCGCTAGAATCTATCACGACAGGCTAGAAGCTGCGGCTTGTAGGGCTGTAAAATGACAGGATAACTCGCTCCTCTCCGGAAGGAGAGTCAGGCTGTAACAACGACTCCTTCTAGTTGTGGCCTCTATGGCGCGAACTAGGTTGTCTGTAGCACGCGGTGGCGGAATTTTCAGCATTGTCGGTCACGACGTCCAATCCCCCCCCCTCCGTCGCCGGTCTTCCTGACTTTATCCTGCCGCCGGACCCAGGAGTTTGAGGTAGGATAGAGTGCAACAGACGCTGCGCAAGTCTGCCACCACTATAAAATAGTTCACGCACAAGTCGCTGTCATGCGCCCAACTCGCTGTGGGACACAGTGCGATACCGTTGTTCGTGACGGTCGAAGTGATGACGACGACAACGACGAAGAAGAAAAAGAAGAGGAAAAAGGTGCACAAGATGTAAGTGCTATTGTCTGGGTTAAAACGGGACATATCCGAAAATTAGAATCACCGTAGTTAAGTGTTGCCGAAAATTGTCATAATAGCAGTAAGAAAGTGACAGGCAGGAGGATTTCACAATAGACTGTCCCTATATGGTAGCTGCCTTATGCACGTCACGTAACGCGTATATCGCAAAGATAGCCAACAAAACATGCAGTGAACAACGCGGTGGCCGAGTCTGACTGTAGAATGGGAAACAGACGCCTTGTTTCGCAGGCGTCACAGGGTGGCAAAAATTAAGCATCCAGAGATAGGTCGAGTGAACGGAATACTTCTATTTGCGGCCAGAGCTGACGGGTCTGGAATTTGCACGGTTGTAGACTGCAGTGGAGTCCAGCATTCCGTAATAAGGCCACATCGGCGAGCACTGCGTAACTGCCAATGGCATAGCTGTCAGAGTGAGTCAATGATTGAACGTTTCACAAAATGGATCGAATCTGAAATCTTCCCAGCATGGGGTTCGGGCGTTGATGTTTAACGACGGCAAATAATTCATAAATGGCCATCCCAATATCCCTATCTGTGTCTGTGAGATCTTGCTCAACAAGTCCGACTCGTCCTCTATTTCACCTTAACTTGCATTGTTTGGCATCAATCGATCCAAGTGGACTTCGGCAAAAAACGAGCAACCAACTTCGCAAAAATAGGCTCAAATCCAGCAACTTACACGAAAATGATCCATTAGTCTCAATTGTCACGGAGGACATAAATCTTTGAAATTTTGCTCGCGATGACTACTGGTGCGCTGTTGTCCAAGAAAATGGATGCATTCGAGTGTGCAACATAATATAGACGCTCTGTACCATATTTTTTCCCGTCTTTCGCAAGTCAGCGAATTACGACCAATCGCTGTACGGTATGTGGCGTTAGGTTACACAATTCGAGAAAATTCGGGAGCGCCGGTTAGTGAAATGTGAACAATAAAAAACGGTTGGGCCTCCCGTCCAAGGGGCTGAAATACGCCAGCGCCCGGGTGCACGCCAGGCGGACGTAATTTACTGTCACAAAGAGGAACCCGTCCACACAATCGCACGTACATGAATCATCGATGAAAAACGAAAAACGGTTTATTAATGACTGCCCGCCGTGCCCAACCCAAAACACAGAGACCCTATTCACGACTCATCACCAATGCCACCTTTTCTATCCTTGGCTTTGTTACCATTATATCGACGACGTAACGGCGCTTCTGGATGGGAGGCATTCGAGGGGGCAGGCAATCGAAGAACGAAGCCCCTGGGACGCCGATTTACCAAGGGACGTTAATATGCCTCTCAGAAAATGGGCCATACTGTTAACGCCATCCAACACCACACCTTTAGTCAAACTACTGCGGTGGCTTCCCTTGTCAGCCCTTTAAGTGGCTAGATGAGGGGAAAAATTGAGTCCAGTGTTGGTCCGTCAGTTAGGTGGCTGGGCGGTAGCCTTATGCCAGCTTCTTTCCCCATTCATGGGCACTTTGGAGACTATGAGGCACGACCTGAGGAGCCTTGTCATCACTTTCCAATCTACGCCTCAGTGACAAGGAGTGACTCCGCTCCCATATTTGCGGCTCGACAGCTCGGCCGGCGTGACCGACGATGTCCACCATGTGCTCCACAGCAGAGTGAGAACAGGGACGGTGATTTTCGCACGAACTGCCGAGCAGACTTGCGCTGCGCCTACCGCACTCTCTCCTCCCGACCTGCGCCCGGTGTCCAGGCAGAGTAAAGAAGACTGGAGGCAGGAGAGGATGCAGGTAGCTGGTACGGCAAAAAAATACGCACCTAGACGCACCACCACATGCATTAATCCACAACGTACACTGGCCAGAATTCCATAGGAGAAAAAGGGGGTACGACTCGGACCCCCAATCGGCGCGGTGTGGATATGCGCCTGGGTGTGCCGCCACACTCCAAAGGGTGGCACTTGTTATAGGTGCTTATTTCCAATAACGTCTGCCGGACACCCACTTAGTCCCATGTTTTTTCAGTCCATCTATCGCGTTGCCCGTATTAGGAGCACGTTTGAGGCCCAATACGCTCTCTGAAGGCATACCTTCTCGCCCACCGGTTAAGTCCCCATGATCAACGTTTTTTCCACTCCATGACAGCTAGGTGCAGTTTGGATTGTCAGAAATAGCTCAATCGGAGCAATCGTATAAGAAGACGGTTAAGGCAGTTGCAAAAGCAGACAAAGTACCTGGAAACCTAGCGGGGTCTTTTTATAATCTGGCCTTGAGCTGGCCCTGTGAGCAATGCGCCGCTACTTGTTACGCTTCAAGGTGAGGAGGATAAAATACATTGCTTAAACCATGATTATACATGCAGATCATTTACAGGAAATCAATTACGCGCCACTCTAAAGCGTACAATATTTTAACGCTACAGTGCGTGACCTATCTCATGAAATGTTGGCTGAAATTCTGAAATGCGTTTTCGATTAGGAAGGATTACTTGGTCGCGGTTGTGATACTGATTATCTTAAGGCATACTCTTATAACATTTTGGACTCGGCAGGATGTCGGCTTTAAAATGCACTTCTTTTCAATCTCCTGTAGAAAGCGTGCTCGGTAAAAAAAAATGACTACTTAAGTAGCATGCATTTTTCCCATTGATTTTCGATGGTCTTGGAAATTCAAATATATTTTATAGAAACCACAAACAAAAATATGCTTTCTTTTAGGCAATCAATAGAGAATCATGTCTTCTTTATATTTTATACTTAAGGAAGGAGTATAATTAGGTTTTAAAAAAGTTTCTAATTATGAGACTTTTTAAGACCGCGATATGTCCATTCGCATAGCATCGTACCTGGCCGTCTACCACTGCTCCTCATGAAATGTACAACATGGTCCGCATCCATCGCAAAATTTTATGGACCCTGTATGACATCTCTTTAATGACATAGAAAAATATGGGATTTTCTTTACGCGGAACGCATGCACCTTGTAGAGTGTAATCACTAAGCGCTAATGCAACGAATGATCAGGCTCCAAATTTTTCGGCAGTTATAAAACTTTTTAAAAACCTAATTATACTCCTTCCTTAAGTATACAATATAAAGAAGACGTGATTCTCTATTGATTAACTAAAAGAAAGTATATTTTTGTTTATGGTTTCTATAAAATAAATTCAAACTTCCAAGACCATCAAAAATCCATGGGAAAAATGCATGCTACTTAAGTAGTCATTTTTTTACCGAGCACGCTTTCTACAGGAGATTAAAAAGAAGTGCATTTTAAAGCCGACATCCTGCCGAGTCCAAAATGTTATAAGAGTATGCCTTAAGATAATCAGTATCACAACCGCGACCAAGTAATTCTTCCTAATCGAAAACGCATTTCAGAATTTCAGCCAACATTTCATGAGATAGGTCACGCACTGTATATGTCTCAATTGTAATAGCGGTTAAACAGGGAGCCGAATTTTAAAAAAGGACTTTGAACTAGGGCAAAGAGAAGGTAATCATCAGATCTGCCACGTGGGTTCAAAAACAATAAACGGTAATGAGGGTGTAGGATGAGGAAATCGAAGACGGGAATCTGTATTTTCTGTAATTACACATGGTCCACATTTTTAATTTGCCTTGAGTGCTCAACTCTACTCCAATAACTCCTACAACAATTTATTCCACTAATAAAAAGTCAAGATACAGTCCATTGTCCATTGCAAAATGGGGGCAATAGTTCGTCATAGCAACCCGTCTCTAAAAAGTACACAAGTTACTGAACGAAGACCGGAGTTGTTACAACTGCCGCTCTTTTTCCCAATATTGGTAACCCGCAAACATACTTCCTCTACTGCCTTGAGTTTGCGATGCTGCAGCCGCTAGAACTGTGTTTTCCAGATCTACATCAGGACTCGACTGTGCGCACACAGATTTCATAAACAGAACAGCTCTTGTCAGTTTCGCGCAGCGGAAATCGTCACCGACCTCTCCTCTTCCCAAACATACTGAGTCGTAAGTGAACTAGACCAAAAGGGGAACACATCAGTTCATAGAATTCGTCAGTCGAATGCGCCGAACTTGTATTGCTTCATAGCTATTACCAGAAAGGCACGTGGCAGGCGTAAGACAGAGGTTCGCGCCACGTCGGCCGATAAACTCAATCTCATAATCCATCGACCAACAGTTCCGACCAGGAAAGAATGAATGGGTCTGATGGCGAGGTACCCTCCTCGTCGCCCCGCTAGAACAGATCAAATGTCCTTGAACCTGTGAGGATGTGCCGAGAGTTGTGACTCGGCACGTCGCCAAATAAGGGGTAAGGCTCCACGCTACTGAAAACTGGGGGTTAGGACGTAGTAGCTCCATCATTGCATGTATTTTATGACACTGTCAATTATGTGGGGTCTGTGACCTTTTCAACGAAGCCTGCTTCGAGTGAACATGGTGCCTAGGCCA
>CACRXP010000296.1:697076-733956 GCA_902702965.1 Spirometra erinaceieuropaei
CTCACTGTCTTAATTTATCCTGGCATACGCGTCTGCTTCTTTCTCATTGTAGAAATTAGTTTAACCTTTGATTTCTTGTAGGGTTTTTCTTATAAAGAAATGCTGACTAAACTTGAAATGAGGGCTTTCCTCTGTTTGCTAGCTAGCATCAGAATCAACCGCAATTCGCAATCCGCATTTTTCTATAAATTTCAGGGACTTCACACGCGGACGGAACCCGTCAGAGTTACAGAAGACTGCCCCAGAACAAACATCCTAGGAAGAATTTCAGATTGTAATTTGGAGATCTTGGTAGAACATCCCCAAATTGCCGAGGATCCCATATGAATTTCAGAAAACAGAAAACATCCAGGACATGTCTCAATTGACGGACGTCACTATAATAGGTATGAACTTTTAGCAGTCATGACGCCTTAATTGTAGTGTCTTGGAGATTTTCGAACTGGACGAATGACTCCGCCAACGATGCGGGCCAGACTTCAATGGCTCCTTATTGCTGGGACCATATGGCCACTCTCGCCGACGTGATGCCGAAGCGAAGTCCAGTTCGTGTTGGTGGATGGACCGAAAAATGTGTGGAACGCATAGACAGACGCTTTGCATTAGGCCAACCACCAGAAGCCCATTCCCAATTGTCTTGAAGTTGCCTTGCCAATGAGACGCGATGGACGTTAGGAGACAGAGCGAAATCGATCATGTGCAAACATCTCTTGCAGTATAAGTGAAATCACACACAAGCTCCCGTTGCCTCCACAGACAGTGATCGACTACGGACCGAGGATATTTAAACTTTTAATTTTATTCAAATACTGACTGTATGTCAACCAATGACAGTGATGTTACTTTCCCAAAACCTTGGTTTGTCCATTTTTACTGCATGCAGGCAGTGCCGAAAAGTGTTTTTTTCGTGGAAATATCACATAATTTGGGGTGGTGTTTACAAAGGCAGCGGTGTGAAATGTGCCGGTTATACAATGCATTTATCGGTGGAACGAAAGTTTGCGTATGCATGAATGCATGCTGAAAGTGCTGATATTCACTCGTTTCAAACAAAAAATCAGGTCATTGCGGTAAAACGGCTATCCCTATGGCTGTTCAGCATTTTCAATTTCATAGCAAAACGTTCGGTTTTAGTCACTACTCAGCCCAGGCTTTACTGACTATGAAGAATTACCATGGTAGGCAGGTAAATACAAGATGCACAGAGATAAAACATATCTTGGGGGCTCAGAGACTTCGATAGTGATTCAGCGCTACATGCTAATGATTCTTGCATTCCAAATGCTATTTTAAGAGATCTCTCGTGATCTAATAATTTCACGATAAAAATAAAAAGGCGGGAGTGACTTATGCGAACGTTTAAACGGGACATGATAATGGAAACGGCACGCCCAAGTAATAAACGTGGACTCACGCATAATGCTGGAAAGGGCGAAATTGTTCCATGCCCTAAACCCTGACAATAACTCTGACGTAAAACTACATCGTTGCCCTGATCTTGACCCTACCCCACCCTAACCCTTAACTCCGCAGTTAACACTAACCCCTCCCTTAACCCTACACTTGTTTCTGACTTACGCTACCTTTAACTTTAAATCTTGCCTTAAACAGGTGGGGCCGGGGAACGCACAGTCGACGAGGTCAAGTAATTGTATGCAAACGGAAAAGCTATTGGGAATGCGCGGTTGCACTTTGAATGGTTGAGAAATAGTTGCGCCAACCCCTAACCCTTAACCCCAACAGTATTGTGCCCATCAGGTGGGGCCACCAAACCACATCTTACCCTAATTTCACTGGAAGTTGGCTCAAAGCCATCCGTGTTGCAGGCGCTTCCTGTTCTCATGCCTACAAAAGTCAGTCCTACCATAGAAAAAACTTGTCCGTGACTCGCCAAAAGTGCGCAGATGGTGGAGATACCATGTCTGCATAACTCCGGAAACATTCAAAGTCTGCCACTATTCTAGGACGTCATTTGGGCTGAATATTGGGTGTCTTTGTCACGTGCGTCGACTAGCCAACCAGACGCCCATTTCCTAAATCGGTAATTTAGGAGTCACAATTACAGGCAGACAATGCAAGGAGGCTTGTAAGGGAAAGAGCTCAGCATGGGAGCACGCAACGACGGCATATGCATTAATCTGTTCTCCAATTGGATGAGCGGAACGCAATTACGTGGGAGATTTTGGCTGAATGAATGTCGCAGAACTTATTTACCCAGTCGCGCATGGTAATTCTTTGCATAGGGAACGAAGCATAGACTAGAAAGAATTATCTATTCAACCCCCACAGGGCTGCCGGCAACCCACAGTATACGACCCAAGAAAATGGGAATGCCCATAAGCCTAGATCCTGGACACTAGGCGCACTCAACAGGCTGCGGGCGGATAGTGAATGCATTCCAGCGAGGGCTATAGCTACGAGTTACGCGCGCTTGCGACTGGGCGAACTGTCAGAGGGAATGTTACGAGGGCATGGAGGATGGAGGTCTGGCATATTGACCGCCCTATAAAACCCCACGCATGTCCGGTGACGGCACCTTGACATGGCGGCCGTTAATGGCTAGGAGAAAGGTCCCTTTGCATCCGCTATCTTTTGACTATATTTCAGCGAGCCGTAACGTTAGAGGAAATAACCTCGATCCGGCAGCATGACCCCTGGTGGGGACTCGTCCATGCCGGAGATTCCGAAGAAGCTTCGGGAAAGTTAAGACCAGATGAATCAAACATAACCGATTTGTGTCATACCTACAGATAACCAACAACAGGGGAAACTATTACCTGCACCATAAGCATAGAAAATACACAACTTGTCTTGCAGGGAACATTTAGTGCTGTTTTCCTCACTAAGTTAGAAACTGAGTCGAAAGATTCGGTCTGCACTGCGAAATGCTGTAGAACTGGTGCGATGAAAATATAAAAATAGCCCGCTTTCACTACAGAAGCCCGTTAAGTTTTGTGATTGGGCTTCACAAAGCCGACATCAGCGGTACAAAGTTCAAAGTACACTGAACACTTACAGCTTACCAAAGGTCACCCCCCCCCCCCTACGGCCAGTAAACATCGCTCAAAGTACGGTCAAAAAAACATCGGCATTGCTCATTTGCTAAGGAAAATGAGACGGGGAACGTTCTTTTTCACTTTAACGTCTTCGCGTTGTGATCATATCGTTGAATAAACAGGAAAGGAAAGATGAGGCTTTCGTCCGCAGAAAAAAATATCCTCAAAGAGGGCATAAATTCAGAGAAGCAATGAGTACTTTGGGAAATGCCTCCACCGCCATAAAACAGGGGTTGGCACAGTTTGACAGCGCAAACCGCTTGCTCTTAAATTGGATTTGTCACTTGTAGCTTAGTACGGACACCCATCCTAGCGACAGTGAACACTTGGAAGAGGTGAAGTCATAAAGAGGAGAAACGGCAGAACTAATATTATTTGGCATGGACTGTCATATTTACTTAGACGCAATTCAACCGTAGATCAGTCGGACCTGTCCTCAAGTCAGCTGAGGGGTCAGAGCTTCTAGAGGGACTGGCGAATTCAGGTCCTGTAGAGTTGGGGGGGGGGGCTCTCACGCCTAAACCACTACTACAATCTCGACCCCGACTAATGTGTGATCGTGTCTTTTTCATTAATCTGCATTACTAGTATGGAATTAATTAACTCAGGCGGCTATGAAAGCGCCACAGGACGAACGGAACTTTCGGCCTCCAAAACTCGGTTTCCGAGCGCTTCGGCCACTTTATAATCCGGGAAAGGGTCTGCTAGCTCGAAATGGAGCCTCTGCTTGGGTGGCAAAGACAGCCTAGGACCACCATCTGTGGTACTTCCTGGCTGTGAATGCCCACATTTTTCTTTACTAATGGGCATCCGGAGGATGACGGTTAGAACCTATAAAGCTGAGATTCTTTGAGGAAGTTGAGAAATTAGTTGCAAAAAAACTTCACTGGTTATATTTTAAAACCCCAGTTACAGAACAACTTCTGCTTGCCCGCATCTTCTTTTTAATCACTTCGATAGCAATATAAATGTATAGGTCCGATTAGAATCTATCAAAAGCTTGCGTATGCTCGCCAAATTGTCTTTTGAATTATGTTTTAAAACTCGAGCAATGTCACAAACCCAGTGCGAAAGGCTGGGCACTGCCATGCTGGTTCGGACCCGCCGTCGCTCAATCCTGCAAGCGTACAAAATTATCGAGGAGCGTTACTTGGCCATTTTTGGGCGAGTTCCCTAGGAGATCATTTGATGAAACACAAGTTCGGTCCAGTTGCCCGATCGACATCGTCTGACTGAAAAAGGTCGGCACTTTCCTGCATTCTCAAACAAAGTCTCAGCTATCGTCACGGGAAAGTGTTAGCCAATCCAAACGGCAGCAATTGACGGGCTGGGTTTGCAATCAGCACCTACGCCTTCCTTCTAGTACAGGGCAAAGGCTTTGTGAGTGGTTCTACCTCGAACAATTAAATAATTTAAATCGTTTCTACGGTGAAACCTTTTATGGAGCATCCATGAAGGCGTCAATTACTAATTTCTGGAAACAGTTCCACCTTCAGGCTGTAGATGTCATTTTGGGGCAAAAAACTACGCAATTGTTCTCGTCGTTATAGTTATTGTAAGCGCTCTTTGGAGGACTAAATGTCATATTCGACCTAAGATTGAGGCGCCCCTAAATGTTAATCGAGTTTGGAAAGCCTACCAGCCGGCGCTTGTTAAGATTTCGAAATTGTGATCCCCATCTCCTTTTTTTAACTCAGAGTAGGGGAATTAAATTTGTGAATCAAATCTAGGAAACGTGACTAAACTCGCGCCGTCCGGTGGGGCCTCGTAGCTCAAGTGGTTAGAGCGTTGGCTGTACTAAAGCCTTCCCCTTACCGCGTGGGTTCGAATCCCACTGAGGCGCCGGGTTTATCACAGTTGGGTCAATGTGAAATCTAGGAAAATTCTTGGAAGGGGCTAATATGTGAGATTCACACAAACTTTATATAAAGTAGCGGATACCACCGAATTATTACGGTTTCAAGAGAAATCAGACATAACGTCCGGCAATTACAAGAGTATAGTTGAAAATTTGACGCTACAAACAAGGGAGAGTCGCCCTTACTATGAGCAAGTATGCAACCGACTTACCGGGTGCTGAATCCGCAAAGGACGGTGCGCCACGCCTCCGCAAAGGACGGTGCGCCACGCCTGCGCAAAGGGCACTTCCTCTGTCGGTGTTCCGCGACCGACGGACAACGAAGCATACGGCCCAGCAGTAAGCCAGTAAAATCACGGCCTTGACGGTCAGATCACCAATGAGCGGCGCGAGGGTGTGCATGCGTTCTCCCATCCCCTTTGACGCGCTCGCCCTAGCGCGGCAAACAACCGTCCGGCGACGAGGGTCGCGCGCACAGGCCACAAGATTAATGTTTTTTCCGTGCGAGCGGTCCTTTGCCAAAAAACTCACTTCAACGAAACTGATCTCACCATAAATCCTACCGTTGTTCCTTGATCTTTTAACGAACGCCGCGAACTGAAAATTCCAGAGGTGTAGCCGAGACTAACGATATATACTGCTGGTATATTCTTTAGTCGAGAAGTATTATCGGCAAAGGCGAAACTATAAAAGGCCGTTTCCGTCATATTGTCCGTCGTCAGGTGGTAATGGCCAGAATCCAGATGCTGGCGTGTCTGAGGTCTGTACCCGGCTCAGTAGGCCATCGAGTAACGACCTCACCATTGTACTTTAGAAGTGTTGGTCGCTAATCGCTGCGCTATAGTCCCTTTGTGTCGTGGACGCTTAGCGGGAATGAAGCGGCATAGTCCACTTTCTGTTGGCTTTTAGGACATCCTCCGATATTACAGTAGATGTGCTAACTCATGAAATGTCAACCAAAATTTCGAAATGCGTTCTCGTTTCGAAAAGATAAATTAAGTAGTGTTGTAAAACTAATCATGGTGCAGCATAAATCTATAATGATCCAGTTACCTCAGGGTGTCGGCTTTCGAAAGAACTTATCTTCGGATGCATGCAAGATCTATACTCTGCAAAAATGACTAATTAAGTAGCATGCAATGTTCTTACTGATTTTCGATGCCCCTGAAAATTCAATTGCATTTCATGGAAAACATGCATAAAAATATTCATTCTTTTACTTATTCGGTAGACAATCGCGTCTTCTTCTAATTTCATACTCAAAAGAAGAGTATAATTCGGTTTTAAAAAACTTTTCTAATTCCCGAATAATTTTGAACCCCACCTGCTGTTGCACTTGCATTCAGGGTTTCAAAACTACAAGCTGTATATTTTCCGTGTACGGAAAACCATGCCTTTCTCTACGGTGTTAAGAGAAGACCATATGAGGTTCATAAAAGTAAGCAGTGGAGTTGAGTAATATTATTAACTTTACAAGCCACATTCGTAAATGCAGATGCATGACGTTTCATGAACGGCCATTTAACGGTATTAAAAAATCTCACAATTAGAAACTTTTTTAAAACCGAATTGTACTCTTCTTTTGAGTATGAAATTGGAAGACGTGATTGTCTACCGAATAAGTAAAAGAATGAATATTTTTATGCATGTTTTCCATGAAATATAATTGAATTTTCAAGGGCATCGAAAATCAATGAGAAAATTGCATGCTACTTAAGTAGTCATTTTTTGCAGAGTATAGGTCTTGCATGCAGCCGAAAATAAGTTCTTTCGAAAACCGACACCCTGAGGTAACTGGATCATTATAGATTTATGCTGCATCATGATTAGTTTCACAACATCTTTTCGAAACGAGAACGCAGTTCGAAATTTTGGTTGACATTTCATGAGTTAGCACATCTACTGTATTTACCTTCCAGCAATCTGAGCTTCTCCAGTATGAAGACGGTTGAGTAAGCGGTCAAATACGGCCCATTGATTGACTAGGGGGGTGCGGACGTCTACCTGGTATTTCAAATTATTATGCAATGTAACCTTTCACAGCACTCTAACAAACAGCTGCGCGGAAAAAGTGTGTGTGTTCTGGAAATTCTTACTTCTGTGCTTTTCGCACCGTTCACGTATGTGGGAACAAAATGATTGTGGCAGCTCTGGCTACACCTTCCAACTGCCATTGCTGAGGAGATTCTACCTTGATTCTTTGTCAGCGTTCGTCAGCATCTCAGATGAAAATCTCTACAAAGAACAATTAACTCTCAACACTTTTGAATGGTTATTCTCTGTCCCTGATGTAAGGAAATTACATCAATTTTTTATTTCCTCCAATTCCTAACAAGACCTGTTGTCACAATTAGCACAGACATTCCTTAAGGATCTGCCTAAGCCCGAGTTAATCCTCCATTCTTTCACCCCAGTTTCCTATTCCTGACGAAATTATCACCTATCTCCTATCGACTGGACAACCAGCGGCGGTCAAATGGTATGCAGCGGGGTTGTGTTAACCATGACTTCTGTAGACCGCTTTTTCACTTGTTTCTGCAGTCACGAAGTTCGGAAATTCTGACAACCATTTCTTTCCTTGGTCGTCTGGTCATCACATCCAAGAGGTGCCAGGAGGTCGTGTTCTGAGCACACTACGGTGAGAACTAAGTCCTGCTGGCCAACGGGACATTTTCTACTCAATTCACTTTCTGCAGCTTTTTCGGTACTCGTCGCCTACCTGGGGATGCGTCACTTTTAAATCTCGCCCTCTGACCATCGCCCACTTGTTTTTTATTTAACTTCGCCGCAAAAACACTACAGACGTAAAAAGAGTCTTCAGGAATCACTCTAGCGCCAGCCTCGAACATTGCTGGGCACAGATTTGATCCTCAAAGAGCCTCTTTAAGAGGAGTTGCAATTTTGAGAAATTGAAAATCTTAAATTTTGAGCCACTGAAAGCGAATATTTTAATTTTCAATCTGAACAATCGTATAGTTATGCACAAGTATCGAAAAATTCTAGAAATGCTCAGTTAAGTGTATTATTGCAAGCTCCAGTAGTATGAATTTGACTCTTTATTTCGCCTTCTCAGGACACATTAAATGCGACTCCAAGGTTCCTTAAAATTACGGTTTCATTAAGCCTACCCGCTCAACTTAACAAATATGTAACAGCCATAAATGTCGTAATAAATCTTGTATGTCTAACCAACGAACACTGTTAAATAAGTCTGATTCGCAAGTAGTAACTATAATATAGGCAGGATAGCATTACCAAGCGCTTAATGTCAGGTGACACAATAAGACATGAGCAACGAAACGGCACGCCCAGGCGTGTAGTCTTCCCTTAGTCTGTTCATCAGCGTAGTATACCAAGATTCCAATGATGATGGTCAACTACGTTGTTCAATACTCTATTTTAATTAGTTCCTTGTGGGTAACTCGCTTGGTGAGCGCTGTAGCGCTACTCGACACTTGTTTTCAGCGATCAGAACCTACACATGAAGGCGCTTTCGGTAGAGGTGAATGAATGAGTCACTCCTCTTTAGATTTTCTATACATATTTGAGGGCGGTTCATCAAAATCAAGCCACAGGCATGTAATGCAGTTGGAAACAACGTGAGCATGTGCTTCGGGAATAAGAGGGAAGAATGCCAAAAACTTCAGTTCTAACAGGATTCAACTCTGCACAACTTTGTATCTGAAGCCTGTAGAAAAGACTATTCTTGGCATTCAGTTTTCGGTGCGCTACGAAGAAACAACAGTAGCCTATCTGAAATTAAGCTCCGGCCGAGCAGCACAGTTTTTGTTCAAGAGATATCTGCATAAACACAATTTCCTTGTGCCCAGCGCTGAGACCTCGGGGAAGCGTTTCACCATTTTCGTCCGTGCAATCAGACTTAGGAATGTGACTTCGGTGAAAACAAACCAAAAAATAATGCCTTATCTATGTCAACTGCCATCCCGGTGCCGGGCGTCATTCTTCAAGGCTCTGCTGCGTCAAGGTCATTCTCTCGCCCAGTTAACTGTTTCCAACGTATTGGCCATCGGTCTGGCCGACTGCGACATGCGCACGTACGCGCATTCAAGCGGTCGGACATCGAGGCCCCAACCGTTCAGGCCAACCGTAGGCTAATGCGATACACACCACTTGCAAACAAAGAAACTTGGAACTGTTCCCGCAAACCCATAAAAACTGTCCGTCTCATTCTCTCTCTCTCTCTCTCTCTCTCTCTCTCTCTCTCTCTCTCTCTCTCTCTCTCTCTCTCTCTCTCTCTCTCTCTCTCTCTCTCTCCCTCTCTCTCTCTCTCTCTCTCTCTCAGGCAGGGATTGACACCGTTGGTACACGCCCTGACCTCGCCAGCGGCCACCACTTCCCGAGACAGCAACTCGGACTTCTCTGCACGATAAGCCCCCTCACCCGGGGCCTTCGACCTTCCTCTCTGTTCTCTCTACCCAGAAGTAAAAACATGTTTCTGTTTACATGTGATGACTTAAGCAGGCATTGCCGAGAAAAGTGAAAATACGAGGTCTAGGAAGCAGAAGACCAGAAGGAGACGCAAATGCCATGTATATGTTTTAGTAGCGACACAGCAGTGAGAATGTCTGCAGTCTGTGAGCCACTTTTATCAAGTCAACCCCCATGTTGGAAGGAGAAGACGGAAGGCACCAGAATGAGGGGTTTATTGTGCACAGAACCCTGAGATGTCCTCTCAGGCGGCAGTGGCCGCTGGCGAAGTCAGGGCTGGTGTTGACTGCGTCCAGTCATGCCTGAGAGTCCTTGAGACAATGGTGGCGGCTGCATTTGTAGACTTGTGGGAGACAGGCTCAAGTGATGTCCAGTCAGTGTGTGTTGCATTTGTCGAAAGGTGGTGTCCCAGTGACTTAAGTTGCGGTTGCAGGCGGGGGGGGAGGTGCGCTCAAGTGGCCGCATGGGCAGCTGCGGCTGTGTGGACGAAGGTATGCCCGAGCTGTTGGTCGTGTGACTTCAGGTCAGCGCATCTTGAACGGCTCACTGCAAAAGGGTGGATGACCTTGAGGCAGCGAGGTCTTGAACAATGACGCCAGACCGGTCATGATGGCTGCCCGCTGCAGATCTTACAGACGATTGATCTTATCTGAGGAGGCTGTTGGTCGCATTCAGGAGTTTTAACGCTAGAGGCCGGGCTGAGACGTATTTATAAATCCAGATTTAGCCAAGGTGATTGTGCAACACACCCTTACTCCCTGGACTCGCATCTGGACTCTTCAAAGTGTTTTAAAAACTACGTTCTCATGGACACGCTAAGGTGACATTTTTCAAGTGATTTTTTAGAGTGTTAACATCCTCTCATTGACTGAGTGAGGCAGTGAGAACACCTCTTCACACCTCCAAAATAAGGTCAGAGGCCATGTTAAAACATCGACTTTAGTCGGGTGGGGAGCCAGAAAATGAAGTGGGCGGAACAACAATCGATAAGTGTCTTGGTGTAGCTGCGGTCCAATTGAAAGATATTGTTGGCAGAGACCTGATGGACTGAAGTCACATTTTCAGACTTGTTTGTGCTCGTCAATCGGTAATATTGCGCTCTTAGGCTAAAATAGAAACGAATTCACTAGTCAAAGAACCCGTCTTTCACTACCAGGTCTTTTAGATTTCGAGTTGGGGTGGTTGAATATACACGGGTCTATCCTCAAACGAATATTATTAATATCCCAAGGGAATTTTCGACAGTCAAATCAGAGAGAACAGATCAGACAGGAGGTGGCGAGGCACGCGTAAATTTACGTGCGTCTTTAGCACATTTGAGGAAAATGGTTTGCGTCACTACTGTTCTCTGGCGTCTAGGCGGAGAGTGTGTATTCATGGCTCTGCAAATGCCAGACCAAATCCCGAATTATAGGAAAAGACTGGACTCACAGGGATGAGGGGTTGGCTAGATCGCAGTTGGGTTAGGGTTAGGGTTAAGGTCGCCGTCTGCTTCTCCATTCCTGGCTACCAACTGCGATCTAGCCGAGGGGTTTAGTGTGTACAGTGCCCGGAGATGTCCTCTCAGCCGTTGGCGAAACCAGAGCTGGTGTTCACTGCGTCCAGTCATGCCTGAGAGTCCCTGGGACAGTGGTGGTAGCCGCTTTTGCAGGCTCGTGGGCCAAGCTCAGGTGGTCTCCAACCGGTGTGTGTGCTGCATCAGCCGAAGAGTGGTCTCCCAGTGGCCTGTGTTGCGGGTTGTAGGGGGGTAACGCGTTCAAGCGGCGCATGGGCAGCTCCGACTCTGTGTGGATGAGCTTGTGTCCGAGCCGAAGTCGATCGAGTGGCTTCAGCTCAGCGCGTCTGGAACGGCTCGCGGTAACGATAGGGTGGACTCAGAAGTAGATGGTAAGTACAAAAGTATACCTTAAATTGCAGTGTGACTGTAAACATCATTTACGGTTCACCGTTCCCATTGTTTGAAGTGCCCTGCCCCTGCTGACTAAATGTAGACTTACCGGCGGCGCTTTATTCACAGTCCGTCACTTTTGAAAAATGCTATCTATTTACTTATTAATTATCGTGCTCACTTTCTTTGCCAAATGACGGAGTACGAGAAGTCTTTCGGCAGAAAGTTAGCCATTTTCTGTGCCTCCTTGCTCTCTGTCCTGTGTGTTGCCCCACCCGTAAAACCCCCCTCCTCAGCTTATGACACGGTTGACAAGCTAGCTCAAGTTAGTCGTGGGTCCTACACCCTATCCTTGCCTCCACCCCCCTACGCGCAGTGGCCGTTTTGTCCGTTTCCCACAGCGTTACCTACTCGTGCACTGTAGGCGACCGCCCCCCATGACTGTCAATGCGGCCACTCACCCATGCACCCCTCGGTCAGGCTGAAACGCCTTCAGGCACTGCATGAGCGCGTGTGACTTGGCTATCGGCTTGCCAACGTGACGCCGATCGATAGTTTTGGCGTCGCCACCTGGTCTCAGCCGCACAAAGTTCAGAAGCAGGCGCTCACTCAGGCGAACAACTTAAACGGCTGGCACGGCTTGTGAGAAGACTTGTTGCATCTGTCTGCTGAGCTACCTGTGTGCTTCTCTCTCGCTTCAGTAAAGCCCGTCCATCCAACTATTTTTCCTGCCTTCTGATTTGGGAACCTGCGCGTTTCCGACCATCGTACATCGACAACATTAGACCCAAAATTTGTATGCGTTACTCCCACTTTTAACTTTCGAAATTCGCTCTCCTAGGAGGGTGGTAACTGTCGCAGACAGCCATCTGTCTGGTGTCATTGCCCAACGCCTTGCCACCTCAAGGTCATTCACCCTTTGCAGCGAGCCGGGCAACGATAGGGGCGTAGGACTCACAACTAACTTGAGCTAGCCTGTCGACCGTGTCATAAGTCGAATGGTGGTAGAGGGGTTTTTACGGGTGGAACAACACACAGGGCAGAGATAAAGAACACACAGAAAATGGATAAATTTCTGGCGAAAGACTTCTCGTACTCCGTCATTTGGCAAAGAAAGTGAGCACGATAATTAATAAGTAAGCAGAAATCAATTTTCAAAAATGACGGACTGTGAATAAAGCGTCGCCGGTAAGTCTACATTTAGTCAGGAGGGGAAGAAAATGTCAAACAATGGGAACGGTTAATAATAAATGATGTTTGCAGTCGCGCTGAATTTAAGGGTATATTTTTCGTAGTTACCATCTACGTGTGGGTCGTACATTCTACTTCTAACGGGGTGGATTCGTGAAAATAGGCGAATGCGTAGTTTACAGGTGTAGACAGAGACGGGGAAATCGTAGGGGGTACCGTAGCAGGTGTACTGTGGCGGGCGAAAGAGAGTCGTCATAAGCCAACTTGAAGCAGTCGGCTGAACCCTTTTAGTTCGGGACGTTTTTGATGTAGTTGCCTGAGCACGATAGAACTCTAGTGGGTCCGTCGTTGGGCCGTTGTAGTGGCTTACGAACACCACCTACGCGAAAAAATGCAAAAGAGCAAGTTAAAAAGTTTGGAGCGCGTGAAGGAATAATTTCGGAGACAAGCCTTTGCTTGGCGCAAGCTTTGGACCGAGGCAGTAACATCCAGGTCGCGGCCCCAAAAATAGCTGGGAATCTTTAGGGTAGTGTTGTAAACAAGTTTGTCAGGGGAACACTCCAAAACGGGTTTGAGTCTGCCATGGGTAGCGAGCATGACCAAGGGCCGGTGCTGGCTCCAATGCATGGGGCTATCATAGGTCTGGAGCGAAGCTTTGAGTTGACGGTGAAAATGCCCAACTGGACGTTTGGGTGAGAGATGGTAGGCTGTCATGTGTAGGCAACAACAGGGCGCTGCTGACTGATGAGGCAATTAAGACCGAAACGGCGATTCCAAACTTCCTCGCCTCTGATAAGGATTACACGTCGTTATGCCACTGTTTGCGTAGGCTCTAGGTCAAAGCAAAACGAAACGGCTACGGTAGCCAGCCTATCTCATAAAATGCGAACCAGGCGTCTAAGAGGTGTGCTAGATTGGAAAGGATTGCTTAAGTGGGGTTGTAATATCGATTATCATGCTGCATAATCACACGATATATCAATCACACAAATATACCCATAAATATGGCTACTTAAGTAGTGTGATTCTGGTCATTGATTTTCGATGCCTTTAAAAATGCAAATATATTTTGTAGAAAACACGCATTGAAATAGTCATCTTGTACTCATTTGGTAGCATATTATGTCTACCTAAACTCTCCTACTTGAAGAAAGGGTATCTTGTGTAATTACTCGTTTTTAAAGACTATGAAACGTCTATTCACATAACACCGTACCTGTACGTATATAAACGGTGCTTATGAATTATGCGACATGGTCCTGATCTGTTGGAAAATTTTCAGAGTCTTATATGATGTCTTCATACTAACGTAGAGAGGTGTGTGATTCTCTTCCCACGAAAAGTATACAACACGTAATTTGGAAACCATAAGTATAATCACAACCGCAGGTTGCGTTCAAAACTATCCGGAAATGGAAAGATTTTCGAAAGGAAAGATGCCTCTTTCGAGAAAAAAAATTAGTGATGGCGTGCTTTGTTGCCAAACAAGTATAAACAATATTTTTTATCATTTTGTTATAGAACATTTTTGAGTTCATAGCGTTATCGAAAATAACTGAGAAAAAAGTGCACTACTTAAGCGGCCATTTTTACCGAGTGAATTTTCTGCAGGCAGTTAGGAAGATGCTCATTCAAAAGTCGGTGTGTGTAGAACATCCTAGGATTACGCTGCATCAAAAGCAATACAAAAAACTCCGCCTAAGTAATCCCTTCCTGTAGAAAGCACATTTTAGAATTTTGATTAGTTCCTGAGATTGGTCAGCTACTGACATTCAGTCCTGCAATCTGAAGAGATCAATAAATGCCACGGCCATACGAACAAGCCCAGTTGCTGTGACGTGTTATGACTTACGCCGACTTCACGTCCATTTAGCTGGAGATAACGACTGATTTTGCAGTCACCGGTAGCCCACAGTTGCGAACATTCCTTTTATGAGAGAATAACGGTCACCTTCATGCCATTCAGTTCAAATTGACATTTCTGAAGGACACTTATAGGTATGAGGATTTAGTCATCAGTTCGCCTGACCGCATTTCCAAAGATAAGGGAAACCCGCAAGCCCAATATATTTGCCAAAAGCTAAAAAAACTCTATTTCTTCCTCATATGATGGAATTGTTCATATTTGTCATCACTGTCTGTTAGTCGAGAGGAAGTTCACTCGCGTGTTTCTACGACATCGAGGTAGTATGCCTTTACTTATGAATTATGAGTATATTCGGTGGACAAACCCTTTAAGAGCCAGGATCCAAAAGTGACTAAACATACGCCTCAGATTGCTGACTTCGGAATTCTACGTACATATTTAGTATCCTTCAAAAACGAACAAATTTTTATCTCTTTGAGGACGAACTTGATCAGCACCAATCAACGACGCATCAAATCCCCTACATGAAAGGAAAACCAGCTGATTTCTGTGCTAAAACATAAAGGCGTCCACAGGACAGTAGAAAGGGAGAAGTTGAGGAGTCTGCATATGGTTTCTTGGCGTAATGTATGCAACGTTGTCCTGCCAACTGGAGCGGCGGCTTACAAGCATCTGCCCTGTCGATGTTTCTTGAATGCTACCTACCAACTGGCGTGAGATCAAAAATTCTTATATTCTCTAGGGTTGTTGTCAACTGCACCGATAATCCTTAACACAATCATGTAATTATGTACCATACTGACCGCACAGACTCCAGCTAAAAGCAAATGAGATACTAGCCAGAGGATTTATATATCCTACCCACACCAGTCAAGTTAGCAAATTGTTGCCCCTTGTCACCGACTCTTCTTTTATAAATATTAATTTCTACAAAATCAAATCTTTTGATGTTCCAATCATTGCCAAGGTTGTAAATTTACTCGAGCAATTGGATACCTTATATGGTTTTGGATCCGCCAATATTGGCCGCACGATACAAGAACTCACATTTTGCCCGTACGTGTATTGAGGCTGCTTATAAAGTATGCAAGGTGGTCCAGATCCGTTTTCAGTGTGCTGCTGCACAATCGTATACTGCTGACTGACTAGAAGTAGAAGTAAATGACATGGTGCCGATATGTCATTTATTTCTGCAACTAGTCACTGTGCGACTGCTTGCGAGGGTTCTTCTATGAGCCCCAAGGCACAACGGAACAAGCACGTTCCGTATTACACGTGCAGCTATCAGGAAATGATAATTCATCGTTCTGTTCTTATCCTGGAGAACGTCACTGTTACAGCTGTCCGGAATTCAGTGTACCAATCCTGTTGTCCGACGTCCAGGCGTGGCAGGAAACCACCTCGTCGCATACCACTCTCGCCTACCAAGCCGACGTGTGTCATCCGTGACATTTCGGCGCCGGCAAACCTCCCCCCCACCCAGCCCCCCCACCCAGCGGTCTGCCCATACCGGCACTCAGATCTCAACAAATGAGAACACTCAAACCACACTACACCGTGGCCCCTACGACAACGTGGTGAATAGGAGTGCTGAGTTGATGCACGTACCGCGATTATTACAGAAAAGCTGTTCTCTGACATCCCTGTTGTCTCCTGTTCCACGCAGCAACTGGCCACACATTCCTTGACCACTCCTCATTTGTATCACAATGGTTGACCACTGGTGTACCAAAGCAACCGCCTTTTACTCAATCAGCCAAGTCTTCCTTTTCTGACTTTTGGATTTCTGTGCTGTGTGAGGCTTCTATGGTGCTACAGTGCTATGGAAAAGGTCGCGCGGAGGTCTGTAGACGAGCTCGACGAAAGCAAATGGTTACACTGAGGTTGGCTAGGAGTAAGTATTGAGCAAGTTTATCCACGCATAGTTTTCTTAAACAAGTGTTGGTGCCAAATGTTAGATACGCGTTCAGGAAGGCAACCATTTGTTTAACATCGTAAGAAGTCCTGCGTCATGCGAAAGAACAAGCAACATCGAGAATATAAGGCGTAAAATTAGTTTGGAATTTTCGAGATATTAGCTGTTTCACGTGTAACAGTAAATGAGAAATTTACTCGGTGCATACCGTGGCTTGCAAAATCAAATGAACGGGTGTCACTGCCCAGTTAACATTCAGTTGTACCCTCGAAATCAACCGATAGAGGCAAATTACATGCTCTCCTAAACGCCCCTACCTTATGTGATATATAGCGACTCCGCTAATGAGTGAACTGTGAGTGCCACAATAACCATGGCCAATAACCGTGTTTCGGAGAGAAGGCGAAAGACCAGTAGAAGTCGTGTACCCTGTACAGAAGCTCTGTGCTGGTCAGAGCCCCCAACGCGCGGCCGGCTCTCGGCCTGAACGAGAGCCTGGCCACTAGGGTGGTGTGGGCGTGAGGGCGCATATGTCACGTGAGAGTCAGTCATTGTCACCTTGGCGAGTTGATTGTCTGGTTGCCGAGTTTGTGGTCGTTTGTGATTGGCCGACCATTCGGATGAATGGCAGCATGATCTAATGGCTCGGGGAACGTGATCGCATGACTGCCAGCACGCCCCTAGGCGAAGCAGATGTTTTCTCACCCACATGGACAGCCCTCTACCTGTTGGAGACCTCAAGCTCGTTTCACAACTGCCAGTGAAGGAGGACATGAGATGTTGACCGAAAATCCGAAATGTAGTTGCCATAGGGATCATCCTGCTGCTTAAATTCCAGATATTTCTGTCAGTCTATAATGTCGGCGTTTGGGTGCGCTCGTGCTGGGGTGCCGGACTAACTGACCCTTAGCAGTCTCTCCCTTTTGTTTTAACGTAATACACACCGCTGCACCTTAGCCACTGCGCCGTACGCTTGCTTGATGACCGCGTTGCAAATTTTTTTGATATTTCTTTTACAAACCTTGTGGTCTTTTTCTGCCGTTCCTAGTAAGACCAGGGAATATAGTTTATGGATTGGATTCGCGATACATAAGTCGTTAGTAGTGACCAGAGTGCGCACAACACGCTTATCTTGCCGTTTACAGCAGCCGAATTCGGGAACCAGTGGCTACTTTAGTAGTATGGGTGGTTTCCATTGGTGTCAGCTCCCTTACCAAATGGGAAGACAGAGCGCCAACATAGATATCCCGCATCACAGGTGGCCTTATTATCAATTACGGGGAAGGCTAAGGTCAATGTTACGGCTAAATTTAGGGATACTTTAAAGGCTAGGACAGGGGAACAGGTACCCCTGGAATGCAGTGCAAGGCCACATGTAGTACGGGGGGACACCCATCCCCGTGTCTGACCAGTTCGAGTTTTTATTATAGGAAACGAACACAAAAATATGCTTGCCTGAACCCATCTCGTAGACAGTCACGCTTTCTTTAAGTTTATGCTTTACGAAAGGATACCTTTTGGTTTCAAAAGCCTTCGATTCCCCAATAACTGTGAATCTGACCTGTCGTTGCGCTTCCATTTCTGCTTTCCAAATTACAAGCTGAATACTTCCATCTAAGGCAAATCGTCTATTTTATAGGCTATTAAATGTCGAGTGTGTTCAACCCTCTTATCAGCCAAACATGTTGGGCAAGTCGAATATGCTTGTAACTTGTCACATTTGCAAGCATTCAAGGCCGCTGGAATGCGGAAAAGATGACACGAATTTGGCTGCTTTTAGCCGCCTACGACATTTGCAATGAAGGCCACAAGCTCTTTGGAAAGATTACCAAATTTATCCCGTAAATTTTTGACGGCGGTTCTCAGGGCCTCCATCAGACGTACGACAAATGAGTAAAACTATTCACTTTTTAGGCGTACACAAAAAATCAATATTGGCCTATCGTTCCTGCCAGTGAGCTGTTGCAGTAGCCTATCATTTTGTTTGACTAGGCTGCCGTTTCTTACATTTATCCTCGAGATTTTTGCTGGGAGTGCCCACACTCCCAAAAACAAGAGCCAACCAATCACTGGAGAGCACGTGTGTTTGCTCTCTCTACAGCGCTGTCATCTTAATCGGGTACCTCTCCATTGGCTACTCCCCTCATCCCGAAGGTCATTCGGCCGAATGCCGGCGAACCACAGAAGAGTGCAATAAACATGCGTCAACCTTCAGCTAGTCGCGACTTGCAGTGTTTTTTCTAATACACTTTCCGTGACCGGTCGTGTTTTCTTTGTCTGCTGCTTTGGTATTGGGGGCAAGGGTTGAATGCGTATACGCTTCACGGGATTTCAAGTACCAGGCGGGTCATAACAATTTTTTTACGGGACATCTAACTTCATGCGCCAGTTAGTGCATGAGTCATCGGACTGCATTGCTCCAGCCAATTTCCAGCCTCCTTGTATGGTCAGACATTGGCATTGAAAGCGCGTGTTCACTACCCAAGCGTACACATGACTGCTTGGGACAATTGCACCGCGGGCATCGCACGGAATATTGCGGATGATGTCCTTCTTACCCAAATAGCCAACCCTATTCTTAGAATATCCAAGCTGGGTGCGTAGTGTAGTGGTCGGGTTTTTCCGCATTTACCGTACGTCTGACGACGGCCCTGCTAGCCGAACGTCAAAAATTTACGGAGTAAAGTTTGTTACTTCCTGCAAGAACCTATTTGGCTTTAACTTATATTCCTTGGGGCGCCCGTCTTTCAATAAATACTGACAGTCGGAAAAGTGCAGGCACACAGATGATTCTCCTCGCAGAATGACACTTCTAAGCCAAGTATTTTCCCATTTGTTTGTATGTTTTCCGAGGTAAAGTGATGCTCTTGAGGAATAAATGGGATGGAATCAAACTTTTCATTGAAACGGCACACTATACGGCCTGTCCCAGAGACCGATTAATTCCTAGGCAGCCGGCTGGGGTAGTTTTTCGCATCCCGTTCTTAAACTGGCCTTACAACTAAGATCAAACTGAGTGCATGCTTCGAACGAGAGGCCTAGCGATGGATTATCGCAACTGGTGGCTCATACCCACGGAATGGACCATCAGTGCAACCGCCAAGATAACCGCCCACGCAGACGGCAAGACAAGATAAGAATTGATTGAAGCTTGGGCTTCGCGTGACAACTCGGCCAATCGATTTATCGATCTGATGCCGGCAACAGAGTGCCGCGGGGCCACCTCCAGACCTACGTCATTGCCTGTTGTTTGGCTAATCCCCCCTTTAGCTCCCACTTCTTCTGTTTCAGCTACTAACCCTGACGACCAATGTCTGCACGAGTCCAAAGGCTCAGGAAAGCAAACGAATCGTGCCAGTGCTCGACTAGTCTTTTTTACCCAAACTCGATTATATTTTGCGAAAAGTGGTGAAATAATTCCTCGAGAGAAACTGGTATTGCAATTCGACCAATTATGTCATCTGAAAGTTACTTGGGTGCTCCATGAGACTCACTGGTCGTACCATAACAATGAGACTGACAACAAAGTTAGAAATGGGAAACTCCTGCTCTTGGCAAAGTTTTTTCACTTTCAAGTCATGTAAAGGAAACTCTTCCGACTTGACCTCTCTTCTTCATCGTTGGCTTGGGAAACTCGTTCCCCAGAGATAATAAGCTTAAGGTGTATTAAGATGTTGATGCATCACATCATATGCACTGGTTATTTGCAGTAGCTAATCCATTTGTGTTTCCTTTCCTTTCGGTGGCATTTGTACAACGTTTACGCCCCCCTACATGCCTTCTTCTAGTGACGACTGGCCTATGCGGATTATGAAACCTTAAGCCTCTTCTGCAGTACGGCTACCCAATCACAAATAAGTACTCTCAACTATCGCCTTTCCTCAAGAATGCTGCAAAAAACAGTGTTAATTCACGCTGTAATTACTGAAATCTAAAAATGCTGGAGGGTATTTATTTCGCATGAGGAAGGAAGCTTCGTTTGACTAGGTAGTGTTACTCAACAGTGTTCATTTCCTCACAAGTCCTTGAAAAGTTCAAATTTTTGTGTAAAAAAAGTATAAGAATTTAGATACAGAGCCATACTGCAGTTCGTCAACATGATCTTCACTGGAGTTCTGCCTCAGCAATTTTTAAAAGTTTTGGGGATCAAAACATAAATCAGCAACCTTTATTCATTTCTAACTGTACTTTGTCTCCAATAGCTGAAAAACCTCTCTTAGTTCAAACAAACCACGGAAAATGGGAAATCGCAAGTCTGCAAGAGCTCGAGCTATGGACAACCGACTAAACCGCAGTCGGGACAATCGCTATATTCGTAGGTTACAGGAGACACGATACTTGACGGCACAGAGGTACTGACTAAAAGCCCAGACGCGTGTTCCAACGATAATGTGCTGCTTCATGACAAAACTGCGAGGGGTTGGGGCAATCAGTGGGCTTTCAGCGATCCCCATATGATTTTTGGTAGATGTTCCAGTCATTAAATTTCAGCTTGTTAGCCTCCTCCACTGACAAATGTACGACGATTTATATTTCAGAGACAGCACTCTCGGTGTTGGCGTGAGGAAAAGGCCACATCTAATTCTTCTTATTTTATCCTGGAGAAAAAGCGATGACGTTAACTTGAACGTCAATGCTACAGCCATCTGGAACCCGATGCACCAGTCTTGTCGTCCGACGTCCAGGCGTGGCAGGGAACCACCTCGTCGCATACCACTCTCGCCTACCAAGCCGAATTGTGTCATCCGTGACATTTCGGCGTCGGCAAACCCCCCAAGCGGTCTGCCCATACGGGCACTCAGAGCTCAACAAATGAGAATACTCAAACCACAATACACGGTGGCCCCTACGACACCACGGTGGATAGGAGCGTTGAGTTGATGTACGCACCGCGGTTGAGACAGAAAAGTCGTTCTCTGACATCCCTGTTGTCTCCTGTTCCACGCAGCAACTGGCCACACATTGTGCAATAATTTACCGTACTAACAACACAGGTATTAGCTGAAAGCCCAGACACGCGTGTCGCCGATCTTGTGCCGCTGCCTGACGCAGCTGCGAGGGGTTCGGCTCGTCAGTGGGTCCCCCAGCTTTCCCCGTGTGTTTTCTGGTATATGAACTCCAGTTTCAACTTGCCTTGCTTAATTTCCGAGGAAATTAATGCGCGAACTTGGAGTAACTCTTTCGAAACAGGCCATTTCAGGCACGGTCCGAAATTTGATATGAATATTTGAGCTGAAATCCATCAGCCACTGCGGAATAACCGCTTAATATTCACAAACCGCCAACAGGCAGCCAGTAGTATAGCACTGTGCAATAATTTACCGTACTAACTACACAGGTATTAGCTAAAAGCCCAGACACGCGTGTTTCGCCGATCTTGTGCCGCTGCCTGACGCAGCTGAGAGGGGTTCGGCTCGTCAGTGGGTCCGCCAGCTTTCCCCGTGTGTTTTCTGGCCACACATTCCTTGACCACTCCTCATTTGTATCACAATGGTTGACCACTAGTGTTCCAAAACAACCGCCTTTTTACTCAATCAGCCAAGTCCTTCTTTACTGACTTCTGAATTTCTGTGCTGTGTAAGGCTTCTCTGGTGCTACAGAGTTGTGGAAAAGGTCGTGCGGAGTTCTGTGGACGAGCTCGGCGAAAACAAAAGATTACAGTGAGGTTGGCTAGGAGTAAGTATTGAGCAAGTTTATCCACGTATAGTTTCCTTAAACAAGTGTTGGTGCCATATGCTAGATACACATTCAGGAAGGCAACAATTTGTTGAGCATCGTAAGCGGACCCGTTTCATGCGAAAGAACAAGCAACATCGAGAATATAAGGCGTAAAATTAGTTTGGAATTTTCGAGATATTAGCTGTTACACGTGTCACAGTAAATGAGAAATTTACTCGCTGATTACCATGGCTTGCGAAATGAACGGGTGTCATTGCCCAGTTAACACTCAGTTTTACCTTCGAAATCAACCGATAGAGGCAAATTACATGCTCTCCTAAACGCCCCTACCTTAAGTGATATGTAGCGACTCTGTTAATGAGTGAACTCTGAGTGCCACAATAACCATGGTCCAATCCTGTTTCGGAGAGAAGGCGAAAGACCATTAGAAGTCGTGTACACTGTACAGAAGCTCTGTGCTGGTCAGAGCCCCCAACGCGCGGCCGGCTCTCGGCCTGAGCGAGAGCCTGGCCACTAGGGTGGTGTGGGCGTGAGGGCGCATATTGTCACGTGAGACTCAGTCATTGTCACCTTGGCGAGTTGATTGTCTGGTTGCCGAGTTTGTGATCGTTTGTGATTGGCCGACCAGTCGGATGAATGGCAGCATGATCTAGTGGCTCGGGGAACGTGATCGCATGACTGCCAGCACGCCCTTAGGCGAAGCAGATGTTTTCTCACCCACATGGACAACCCCCCTACCTGTCGGAGACCTCAACCTCGTTTCACAACTGCAAGTGAAGGAGGACAGTAGGTGACTTATCCCATGAGATGTTGACCGAAAATCCGAAATGTAGTTGCCATAGGGATCATCGTGCTGCTTAAATTCCAGATATTTCTGTCAGTCTAGAATGTCGGCGTTTGGGTGCGCTCGTGCTGGGGTACCAGACTAACTCTCACTTTTGTTCTAACGTAATACCCACCGCTGCACCTTAGTCACAGCGCCGTACGCTTGCTTGATGACCGCGTTACAAATTTTTCATATTTATTGTACAAACCTTGTGGTCTTTTCCTGCCGTTCCTAGTAAGACTAGGGAATATAGTTTATGGATTGGATTCGCGATACATAAGTCGTTAGTAGTGACCAGAGTGCGCACAACACGCTTATCTTGCCGTTTGCAGCAGCCGAATTCGGGAACCAGTGGCTACTTTAGTAGTATGGGTGGTTTCCATTGGTGTCAGCTCCCTTACCAAATGGGAAGACAGAGCGCCAACATAGATATCCTACATCACAGGTGGCCTTATTATCAATTACGGGGAAGGCTAAGGTCAATGTTACGGCTAAATTTAGGGATACTTTAAAGGCTAGGACAGGGGAACAGGTACCCCCTGGAATGCAGTGCAAGGCCACATGTAGTACGGGGGGACACCCATCCCCGTGTCTGACCAGTTCGAGTTTTTATTATAGGAAACGAACACAAAAATATGCTTGCCTGAACCCATCTCGTAGACAGTCACGCTTTCTTTAAGTTTATGCTTTACGAAAGGATACCTTTTGGTTTCAAAAGCCTTCGATTCCCCAATAACTGTGGATCTGACCTGTCGTTGCGCTTCCATTTCTGCTTTCCAAATTACAAGCTGAATACTTCCATCTAAGGCAAATCGTCTATTTTACAGGCTATTAAATGTCGAGTGTGTTCAACCCTCTTATCAGCCAAACATGTTGGGCAAGTCGAATATGCTTGTAACTTGTCACAGTTGCAAGCATTCAAGGCCGCTGGAATGCGGAAAAGATGACACGAATTTGGCTGCTTTTAGCCGCCTACGACATTTGCAATGAAGGCCACAAGCTCTTTGGAAAGATTACCAAATTTATCCCGTAAATTTTTGACGGCGGTTCTCAGGGCCTCCATCA
The DNA here is from genome assembly GCA_902702965.1 of Spirometra erinaceieuropaei. Lineage (NCBI taxonomy): Eukaryota > Metazoa > Platyhelminthes > Cestoda > Diphyllobothriidea > Diphyllobothriidae > Spirometra > Spirometra erinaceieuropaei. The sequence goes on from CACRXP010000296.1 coordinate 720,871, forward strand.
GACGTACGACAAATGAGTAAAACTATTTACTTTTTAGACGTACACAAAAAATCAATATTGGCCTATCGTTCCTGCCAGTGAGCTGTTGCAGTAGCCTATCATTTTGTTTGACTAGGCTGCCGTTTCTTACATTTATCCTCGATATTTCTGTTGGGAATGCCCACACTCCCAAAAACAAGAGCCAACCAATCACTGGAGAGCACGTGTGTTTGCTCTCTCTACAGCGCTGTCATCTTAATCGGCTGCCTCTCCATTGGCTACTCCCCTCATCCCGAAGGTCATTCGGCCGAATGCCGGCAAACCACAGAAGAGTGCAATAAACATGCGTCAACCTTCAGCTAGTCGCGACATACAGTGTTTTTTCTAATACACTTTCCGTGACCGGTTGTGTTTTCTTTGTCTGCTGCTTTGGTATTGGAGGCAAGGGTTGAATGCGTATACGCTCCACGGGATTTCAAGTACCAGGCGGGTCATAACAATTTTTTTACAGGACATCTAACTTCATGCGCCAGTTAGTGCATGGGTCATCGGACTGCATTACCCCGGCCAATTTCCAGCCTCTTTGTATGGTCAGACATTGGCATTGAAAGTTTTGTTCGAAGTAAGCGCGTGTTCACTACCCAGGCGTACGCATGACTACTTGGGACAATTGCACCGCGGGCATCGCACGGAATATTGCGGATGATGTCCTTCTTACCCAAATAGCCAACCCTATTCTTAGAATATCCAAGCTGGGTGCGTAGTGTAGTGGTCGGGTTTTTCTGCATTTACCGTACGTCTGACGACGGCCCTGCTAGCCGAACGTCAAAAATTTACGGAGTAAAGTTTGTTACTTCCTGCAAGAACCTATTTGGCTTTAACTTATATTCCTTGGGGCGCCAGTCTTTCAATAACTACTGACAGTCGGAAAAGTGCAGGCACACAGATGATTCTCCTCGCAGAATGACACTTCTAAGCCAAGTATTTTCCCATTTGTTTGTATGTTTTCCGAGGTAAAGTGATGCTCTTGAGGAATAAATGGGATGGAATCAAACTTTTCATTGAAACGGCACACTATACGGCCTGTCCCATAGACCGATTAATTCCTAGGAAGCCAGCTGGGGTAGTTTTTCGCATCCCGTTCTTAAACTGGCCTTACAACTAAGATCAGACTGAGAGGCCTAACGATGGATTATCGCAATTGGCGGCTCATACCCACGGAATGGTCCATCAGTGCAACCGCCAAGATAACCGCCCACGCAGACAGCAGGACAAGATAAGAATTGATTGAAGCTTGGGCTTTGCGTGACAACTCGACCAATCGATTTATCGATCTGATGCCGGCATACAGAGTGCCGCGGGGTCATATCCAGACCTACGCCGATGCCTGTTGTTTGGCTAACCCCCCTTTAGCTGCCACTTGTTCTGTTTCAACTACTAACCCTGACGACCAATGTCTGCACGAGTCCAAAGGCTCAGGAAAGCAAAAGAATCGTGCCAGTGCTCGACTAGTCTTTTTTTTACCCAAAATCGATTACATTTTACGAAAAGTGGTGAAATAATTCCTCGGGAGAAACTGGTATTGCAATTCGACCAATTATGTCATCTGCAAGTTACTTGGGTGCTACATGTGACTCACTGGTCGTACCATAACAATGAGACTGACAACACAGTTAGAAATGGGAGACTCCTGCTCTTGGCCAAGTTTTTCACTTTCAAGTCATGTAAAGGAAATGCAGTAGCTAATCCATTTGTGTTTCCTTTCCTTTAGGTGGCATTTGTACGTTTACGACCCCTTACATGCCTTTTTCTAGTGACGACTGGCCTATGCGGATTATGAAGCCTTAAGCCTCTTCTGCAGTACGTCTACCCAATCACAAATAAGTACTCTCAACTATCACCTTTTCTCAAGAATGCTGCAAAAAACGGTGTTTATTTACGCTGTAATTACTGAAATCTAAAAATGCTGGAGGGTATTTATTTTCGCATGAGGAAGGAAGCTTCGTTTGACTAGGTAGTGTTACTCAACAGTGTTCATTTCCTCACAAGTCCTTGAAAAGTTCAAATTTTTGTGTAAACAAAGTATAAGAATTTAGATACAGAGCCACACTGCAGTTCGTCAACATGATCTGCACTGGAGTTCTGCCTCAGCAATTTTTCAAAGTTTTGGGGATCAAAACATAAATCGGCAACCTTTATTCATTTCTAACTGTACTTTGTCTCCAATAGCCGGAAAACCTCTCTTAGTTCAAACAAACCACGGAAAATGGGAAATCGCAAGTCTGCAAGAGCTCGAGCTATGGACAACCGACTAAACCGCTGTCGGGACAATGGGTATATTCGTAGGTTACAGGAGACACGATACTTGACGGCACAGAGGTACTGACTAAAAGCCCAGACGCGTGTTCCAACGATAATGTGCTGCTTCATGACAAAACTGCGAGGGGTTGGGGCAATCAGTGGGCTTTCAGCTTTCCCCATATGATTTTTGGTAGATGTTCCAGTTATGAAATTTCAGCTTGTTAGCCTCCTCCACTGACAAATGTACGACGATTTATATTTCAGAGACAGCACTCTCGCTGTTGGCGTGAGAAATAGGCCACATAAAATTCTTCTTATTTTATCCTGGAGAAAAAGCGATGACGTAAACTTGAACGTCAATGTTACAGCCGTCTGGAACCCGATGCACCAGCCTTGTCGTCCGACGTCCAGGCGTGGCAGGGAACCACCTCGTCGCATACCACTCTCGCCTACCAAGCCGACGTGTGTCATCCGTGACATTTCGGCGCCAGCAAACCCCCCAAGCGGTCTGCCCATACGGGCACTCAGAGCTCAACAAATGAGAATACTCAAACCACACTACACCGTGGCCCCTACGACAACGTGGTGAATAGGCGTGTTCAGTTAATGCACGTACCGCGATTGTTACAGAAAAGCTGTTCTCTGACATCCCTGTTGTCTCCTGTTCCACGCAGCAACTGGCCACACATTCCTTGGAACGGCTCGTTTGTATCACAATGGTTGAACACTGCTGTTCCAAAAAAACCGCCCTTTTACTCAGTCAGCCAAGTCCTTCTTTACTGACTTCTGGATTGCTGTGCTATATAAGGCTTCTATGGTTCTACAGAGTTGTGGAAAAAGTCGTACGAAGGTCTGTAGACGAGCTCGACGAAAACAAAAGATTACAATGAGGTTGGATAGGAGTAAGTATTGAGCAAGTTTATTCACGCTTAGTTTTCTTAAACAAGTGTTGGTGCCAAATGTTAGATACGCGTTCAGAAAGGCAAACATTTGTTGAATATCGTAAGAAGTCCTGTTTCGTGCGAAAGAACAAGCAACATCGAGAATATAAGGCGTAAAATTAGTTTGGAATTTTCGAGATATTAGCTGTTTCACGTGTCACAGTAAATGAGAAATTTACTCGGTGCTTACCGTGGCTTGCAAAATCAAATGAACGGGTGTCATTGCCCAGTTAACACTCAGTTTTACCCTCGAAATCAACCGATAGAGACAAATTACATGGTCTCCTAGACGCCCCTAACTTATGTGATATGTAGCGACTCGGCTAATGAGTGAACTCTGAGTGCCACAATAACCATGGCCCAATCCTGTTTCGGAGAGGAGGCGAAAGACCATTAGAAGTCGTGTACCCTGTACAGAAGCTCTGTGCTGGTCAGGGGCCCCAACGCGAGGCCGGCTCTCGGCCTGCGCGGGGGCCTGGCCACTAGGGTGGTGTGGACGTGAGGGCGCATATGTCACGTGAGACTCAGTCATTGTCACCTTGGCGAGTTGATTGTCTGGTTGCCGAGTTTGTGGTCGTTTGTGATTGGCCGACCATTCGGATGAATGGCAACATGATCTAGTGACTCGGGGAACGTGATCGCATGACTGCCAGCACGCCCTTAGGCGAAGTATATGTTTTCTCACCCACATGGACAACCCCCTACCTGTCGGAGACCTCAACCTCGTTTCACAACTGAAAGTGAAGGAGGACAGTAGGTGACTTATCCCATGAGATGTTGACCGAAAATCCGAAATGTAGTTGCCATAGGGATCATCGTGCTGCTTAAATTCCAGATATTTCTGTCGGTCTAGAATGTCGGCGTTTGGGTGCGCTCGTTCTGGGGCGCCAGACTAACTGGCCCTTAGCAGTCTCTCCCTTATGTTTTAACGTAATACACACCGCTGCACCTTAGCCACTGCGCCATACGCGAGCTTGATGACCGCGTTGCACGAATTTTTTCATATTTATTTTACACACATTGTTGTCTTATCCCGCTCTTCAAAGTTAGACTAGCGAATACAGTCTACGGTGTGGATTCGCGATACATAAGTCGTTAGTAGTGACTAGCGTGCGCACAATACGCTTAGCTTGCTGTTTGCAACAGCCGAATTGGGGAACCGGTAGCTATTTAAGTAGTATGAGTGGTTTCCATTGGTGTCAGCTCCCTTACAAAATGGGAAGATAGAGCGCCAACATAGATATCCCGCATCACATGTGGCCTTATGATCAATTACGGGGAAGGCTAAGGTCAATGTTACGGCTAAATTTAGGGATACTTTAAAGGCTAGGACAGGGGAACAGGTACCCCCTGGAATGCAGTGCAAGGCCACATGTAGTACGGGGGACACCCATCCCCGTGTCTAACAAGTTTGAGTTTTTATTATAGGCAACGAACACAAAAATATGCTTGCCTGAACCCATCTCGTAGACAGTCACGCTTTCTTTAAGTTTATGCTTTACGAAAGGATACCTTTTGGTTTCAAAAGCCTTCGATTCCCCAATAACTGTGGATCTGACCTGTCGTTGCGCTTCCATTTCTGCTTTCCAAATTACAAGCTGAATACTTCCATCTAAGGAAAATCGTCTATTCTGACAGGCTATTAAAAAAACTCCACAAAATATTTCAATGGATGCGGATCACGGAGTAGACTCCATAAGGAACATAAATAAACGAGCGTATACGCTGTTATTTGGGTGGAAATTCCGCAGTCTTAAAAAATCCCACAGTTGTAAAATTTTCTAAAACTTGAAGACCCATTTTCGTTGAGTACCAAACGTGACGTGGGCATAATTTGCCACCAAAGGAGTAAAGAGAAATAGCCTTTTTGTGCACCTGGTCGATAAAATAGGCCTGCATTTGTAAGAATACTGAGGACCGATGAAAAAAATCATACTACTTCAATAGTCAGGTCTTTACAGTCGGATGGGAGAGGCGCATTCAGGTGGGACTGAAATATCTTGGGACTATGTTGTACGGTAGCCAATGTTACAATCTCTCTTCAGTAATTCTGCCTGATCAAAACGGGTAAGACACGGCAGTATGCACTCCCTGCACGACGGATAGTTTTTCGCTAAGTTCCAGAACGCACCTGTTCTGGTGCCCTAAATACAACCCTTATTCGAACTCTAATATTAGCCTTAACACTTGCCTTATGCTCCTGGGAAGGAGGCACATGTTCCCGTGTTATACCTAAAAAAACACATTTTAGAATTCCAGTCAACATTTTATGTGATAAGTCACCCTGATCCCTTTTATCAGACCACGAGACCTGAAGGCAGTGTGTAGAAGTGAACCCCTACTGATACAAATTCGTCTCAGTATACGAAACCAGTGTCATTTGCACGAGCACACCCAAAACTTGCCACTGGTTGAATATTTGCCCCTTTTCTATTTCTCCTATAAAAGAGTCGCAGAAATCCGAGGGAATTTGCTGCAGCAGTCGAATTTGGCCGAAGATGACTTATTGGTGGCATCGGACCATCGATCACTCATTACCTCCTAATTTTCTGCTGGTTCGTTGAACGCGTCAACTGTTGGAAGGGGTGTTTCGTTAGGGGAATCTCATGTACGAGTGCATCTCTGGTCTCGCCGGATGATAGATAAAATCGGAAACTCCCCGATAAAATGCAAACGGGAGCCGTATTATTATTGTCCGGAATTTCAATTAACACATTCAGGCAGTTCTGTTCACCGTTCGCGCTACAAGTCTCACAGACAGCATGATCCTGCGTGTACGTCAGGTAAAGTTCCGAGTAGGTCCGTCCGCCAGCTATTCCCCCTGGATTGGCCATATTTGCCGTCCTCAACACACCTCCCTCTCGTCTGCGGCAAGTATCAGCTGATCCGACTGTCATACCTGGATTGATTCCTTTTTCTTAGTTATGTATCACGAGGTCATGTGGGCGGTGAGCAATTATGGACAACAGTTGTTTGAGTGGTCTCCTGGCGACCCTGGCCCTAAAAACTGTCTTACGATGGGCTCGTCACGTTGCCTTGTAGCTGGCCGCTCATGCAGTCGTCAGTATCGCCGCTCATCCATTTCGCCTTCGGTTGGCCTAACACGCCTGTCAAGAACTCCGCACACGCACCTGACTCAACCTTCACTAGTCGATGCCGTGACACCGATCGATATTTCACTCTTCATGGACTGGCTGCAGACAGACCAGGCTTAGGGATATGCATTTCGACCGACACTACCCTAGTGATAACGACGCTTGCTGAAACTGCTTACTGACCTGCGTGTACACCCCCTCACCTCAGTAAAACTTGTCCATCTATCTGACTTCCCTGCCTTCTGACGTAGGAAACTTCGCGTTGTCGATTAACGTACCTCAAGCACGCATGCGACGCAAGGTCAAAACTGCATCTTTGTGTATTCCGTTAAAAGAGAAGGGAGAGTTTATATAAATAGGCGAGCCTGATAAGGGTCAGTTAGTCTGGCATACTGTCATTAGTGCATCTTGGATTTATGCGGCACAATGATCCCTATTGCAACTACATTTCGGATTTTCGGTCAACATCACCTACTGTCCTCCTTCACTTTCAGTTGTGAAACGAGGTTGAGGTCTCCGACAGGTAGGGGCTTGTTCATGTGGGTGAGAAAGCATCTGCTTCGCCTAAGGGCGTGCTGGCAGTCATGCGATCACGGTCTCTGAGCGCTGAAACATGCGCACATTCATTCTCAGGTTTAGCCAGTCACAAGCGTCCACAAACTCGACAATCAGACTATCAACTCGCCAAGGTGACAATGACTGACTCTCACGTGACATATGCTCATTCACACCCACACTATTCCAGTCTCCCTTGTATTTGTCAGTAATGGCGTTCTGCCTATATTATGAGCCGTTGTGCAGCTGTTGGTTGAGCTCGAGAGAGAGAGAGAGCCCGCAAGGCACAACGGAACGAGTGAGTTCCGTAAGAACGACCGGTGATCGCCCCCTCCCAGAGTACACGACTTCCAATGGTCTTTCGCCTCCTCTCCGAAACAGGAATGGGCCATGGTTATGGTAGCACTCAGAGTTCACTCATTAGCAGAGTCGCTACATATCACATAAGGTAGGGGCGATTAGGAGAGCATGTAATTTGTCTCTATCGGTTGAGTTCGAGGGTAAAGCTGAGTGTTAACTGGGCAATGACACCCGTTCATTTGATTTCGCAAGTCATGGTAATCAGCGAGTAAATTCCTCATTTACTGTGACACGTGTAGCAGCTAATATCTCGAAAGCTCCAACCAAATTTCACGATTTTACTTGCTTTTTCGTATGCAGCAGGTCTTCTTACGAGGTTCAACAAATGTTTGCCTTCCTGAACGCGTATCTAACATTTGACGTCAAAAGTTGTTTGAGGAAATGATACGTGGATAAACTTGCTCAATACTTACTCCCTGCCAATTTCATGGTGATCTTTTATTTTTATCGGGCTCGCCTACAGACCTTCACACGAACTTTTCCACAGCTCTGTAGCGCCAGAGAAGCCTTGCACACCACAACAATTTAGAAGTCAGTAAAGAAGGACTTGGCTGGTTGAGTAAAAGGCGGTTGCTTTGGTACACCAGTTGTCAACCATTGTGATACAAATGAGGAGTGGTCAAGGAATGTGTGTCCAGTTGCTGTGTGGAACAGGAGACAACAGGGATGTCAGAGAACGACTTTTCTGTCCTAACCGCGGTGCGTGCATCAACTCAATGCTCCTATCCACCCTGGTGTCGTAGGGACCACGGTGTAGTGTGGTTTGAATGCTCTCATTTGTTGAGCTCTGAGTGTCAGTATGGGCAGACCGCTTGGGGGGTTTGACGGCGCCGAAATGTCACGGATGACACACTTCGGCTTGGTAGGCGAGAGTGGTATGCGACGAGGTGGTTTCCTGCCACGCCTGGACGTCGGACGACAAGGCTGGTGCATCGGGTTCCAGATGGCTGTAACATTGACTTTCAAGTTTACGTCACCGCTCTTTCTCCAGGATAAAAGAAGAAGAATTAGATGTGGCCTTTTCCTCACGCCAACAGCGAGAGTGCTGTCTCTGAAATATAAATCGTCGTACATTTGTCAGTGGAGGAGGCTAACAAGCTGAAATTTCATAACTGGGACATCTACCAGAAATCATATGGGGAACACTGAAAGCCCACTGATTGGCCCGACCCCTCACAGTTTTCTCATGAAGCAGCACACTATCGTTGGAACACGCGTCTGGGCTTTTAGTCAGTACCTCTGTGCCGTCAAGTATCGTGTCTCCTGTAACCTACGAATATAGCGATTGTCCCGACAGCGGTTTAGTCGGTTGTCCATAGCTCGAGCTCTTGCAGACTTGCGATTTCCCATTTTCCGTGGTTTGTTTGAACTAAGAGAGGTTTTCCGGCTATTGGAGACAAAGTACAGTTAGAAATGAATAAAGGTTGCCGATTTATGTTTTGATCCCCAAAACATTGAAAAATTGCTGAGGCAGAACTCTAGTGCAGATCATGTTGACGAACTGCAGTGTGGCTCTGTATCTAAATTCGTATACTTTGTTTAGACAAAAATTTGAACTTTTCAAGGACTTGTGAGGAAATGAACACTGTTGAGTAACGCTACCTAGTCAAACGAAGCTTCCTTCCTCATGCGAAATAAATACCCTCCAGCATTTTTAGATTTCAGTAATTACAGCGTGAATTAACAGTGTTTTTTGCAGCATTCTTGAGAAAAGGCGATAGGTGAGAGTACTTATTTGTGATTGGGTAGACATACTGCAGAAGAGGCGTAAGGCTTCATAATCCGCATAGGCCAGTCGTCACTAGAAAAAGGCATGTAAGGGGGCGTAAACGTTGTACAAATGCCACCGAAAGGAAAGGAAGCACAAATGGATTAGCTACTGCAAATAACTAGTGCATATGATGTGATGCATCAACATCTTAATACACCTTAAGCTGATTATCTCAGGGGAACGAGTTTCCCAAGCCAATGATGAAGAAGAGAGGTCGAGTCGAAAGAGTTTCCTTTACATGACTTTAGATTGAAAAACTAGGCCAAAAGCACGAGTTTCCCATTTCTAACTTTGTTGTCAGGTTCATTGTTATGGTACGACTAGTGAGTCACATGGAGCACCCAAGTAACTTTCAGATGACATAATTGGTCGAACTGCAATGCCAGTTTCTCTCGTCTTGATCCCTAGAACTTAGAGAAGGGCTTACTGAATTACTAAGACTGTAAGGTGATGTGCCGAGTGAGTCTTACAATGACGACTGCGCTACATAGCAAAGCACCAGGAGGAATCATTTCATCACTTTTCGCAAAATATAATCGAGTTTGGGTAAAAAGACTAGTCGAGCACTGGCACGATTCGTTTGCTTTCCTGAGCCTTTGGACTCGTGCAGACATTGGTCGTCAGGGTTAGTAGCTGAAACAGAAGAAGTGGCAGCTAAAGGGGGGGGGGATTAGCCAAACAACAGGCAATGACGTAGGTCTGCAAGTGACCTCGCGGCACTCTGTATGCCGGCATCAGATCGATAAATCGATTGGTCGAGTTGTCACGCGAGGCCAAAGCTTCAATCAATTATTATCTTGGCTTGCTGTCTGCGTGGGCGGTTATCTTGGCGGTTGCACTGATTGTCCATTCCGTGGGTATGAGCCGCCAGTTGCGATAATCCATCGCTAGGCCTCTCGTTCGAAGCATGCACCCAGTCTGATCTAAGTTGTAAGGCCAGTTTAAGAACGTGATGCGAAAAACTACCCCAGCCGGCTTCCTGGGAATTAATCGGTTTCTGGGACAGGCCGTATAGCGTGCCGTTTCAATGAAAAGCTTGATTCCATCACATTCATTCCCCAAGAGCATCACTTTACCTCGGAAAACATACAAAAAAATGGGAAAATACTTGGCTAGAAATGTCATTCTGCAAGGAGAATCATCTGTGTGCCTGCACTTTTCCGACTGTCAGTATTTTTTGAAAGACGGGCACCCCAAAGAATATGAGCTAAAGCCAAACGGGTTCTTTCGGGAGGTAACAAACTTTACTCCGTAAATTTTTGACGTTCGGCTCGCAGGGCCGTCGTCAGACGTACGGTAAATGCAGAAAAACCCAACCAATACACTACGCGCCCAGCTTGGATATTCTAAGAATAGGGTTGGCTATTTGGGTAAGAAGGACATCATCCGCAATATTCCGTGCGATGCCCGCGGTGCAATTGTCCCAAGTAGTCATGCGTACGCTTGGGTAGTGAACACGCGCTTACTTCGAACAAAACTTTCAATGCCAATGTCTGACCATACAAGGAGGCTGGAAATTGGCTGGGGCAATGCAGTCCGATGACTCATGCAGTAACTGGCGCATGAAGTTAGATGTCCTGTAAAAAATTGTTATGACCCGCCTGGTACTTGAAATCCCGTAGAGCGTATACGCCTTCGACCCTTGTCCCCAATACCCAAAGCAGCAGACAAAGAAAACACGACCAGTCACGGAAAGTGTATTAGAAAAACACTGCAAGTCGTGACTAGCTGAAGGGTGACGCATATTTATAACGCCCTACTGTGGTTTGCCGGCATTCGGCCGAATGACCTTCGGGATGAGGGGAGTAGCCAATGGAGAGGCAGCCGATTAAGATGACAGCGCTGTAGAGAGAGCAAACACACGGGATCTCCAGTGATTGGTTGGCTCTTGTTTTTGGGAGTGTAGGCACTCCCAACAGAAATATCGAGGATAGATGAAAGAAACGGCAGCCTATTCAAACAAAATGATAGGCGACTGCAACAGCTCACTGGCAGGAACGATAGGCCAATATCGATTTTTTTGCGTACGCCTAAAAAGTGAATATTTTTACTCATTTGTCTTACGTCTGATGGAGGCCTTCATTGCAAATATCGTAGGTGGCTAACAGCAGCCATGTTCGTGTCACCTTTTTCGCATTTCAGCGGCCTTGAATGCTGGCAAGTGTGACAAGTTACAAGCGCATTCGACTTGCCCAACATGTTTGACTGATTAGAGGGTTGAGCTCACTCGGCATTCGGACGCTAATCCTGGACTAAAAACATGTCATCCGTTTATTTGCAACTTTTCTTGCCCCTAGAAAATAATGATCGATTGGTTCAAAGACAAGGGTAGGCATTTAAGATTATTGCGGATCGTCAGATTAATCGCCACGGCGATGTGGGCTTCTGCTCAGCGCGTATAGGAGTTTGCAACATTCTCATTCTGCTGTTAAGTTAGCGTTATGAGGGTGGCTCAAAATGACAAACAGAACTGGAGTGTTTTTAATTCATTTCCTTGCGCTGAAAACTAAAACTTGTCTACAGTGTTGTGACAGGCTGATTTAGAGCAAAAGTAAGTGGGGGGAGGAGGGAAGCCTCTTAATGTAATCAGCAGTGGCGACAACCTAATTACAGCCCTGGCTTTACAATCACCAATAAGAAATAACAGCACTGTTCTGCACAAGTGCGGGTGGGGGGGGGGGTATTGGAACTTCTGAACTAATAGGCAACTCGTTCCTTGGACCATCGCTGCGGGTGATGCAGAGGTAATCAAAGGCAATTTCTTTGCGGTGGCTCTGTCCAGAACTTTTTCCTTATGAATTCAACCAAATATGTACTTGTTCGGACCATTCGGTTCTACTGGAAAAATTTAAACTACAATTTGCAGTTAAGCCCATGTGGACAAATATGCTAACTTGATGTTCTCGCATGTTCTCCATTTCTCCTTATATACAGCCGCCTACTCGTTGTCGACCCTGGCATATATGTAATAAGAGGAACGAAAATTAACCAGACTAGTGCCATGTCTCCCGATTACTTCCAAGAAAAGTTCTAGATGTTAATTATTATTAATTCAAAGTACGCTTCGCAAATGTTGATCAAATTACCATTCGTGAGTCCCGATGAAAGTCCGAGACATAACGTACCGCAGATTTTTAAGTTCCTCGGAAATAAATCCCTCATACGGAGTACATCAGTCTATTTGAGACTTATAGGCTCAGCCTGGAGTTTAATATGAATGTTTGGGCCGAAATCCATCAGCCACAGCAGAAAAACCACGTAATACTCACAAACTACTAACAGGCAGCCGACGTGCGCTTTTCCCTACTTTCCCTAACCTAAAAATGACTACTTTGTAAGCAAATGTTTGGCAGTACTTGCGATGTTAGCATTAAGTATTTTTCGTCAGAATGGAAAGCAATCGGATAGGATGATATAGCGGACCCCTTATACGATGCAGTTTACATTCCACATAACGGCTAAGTCCCACATTGTCTAAATCAACATAATGGTTTGGATTTCACAGATTCAGGAGTGCTTATGTACTAAACCTCCCCCCCGTCCTTCTTCTTCTTCTTCTTCTTCTTCTTCTTCTTCTTCTTCTTCTTCTTCTCCTTCTTCTTCTTCCTCCTCCTCCACTTCTTCTTCGTTTTCTTTCCCTCATTCTCCTACAGCACCAGATTCAGGTGTGTAGATGGAGTCAAGAAGGCCGGAGGTGAGAGAGGGCGCAGGGCAGTGGATCGCCTTGATTCGTTGTGGTCGGTACATCTCTAAACCTCCTCAGCCTTGACAATCATCCAGGCGTCCTGTATTTCTCGCAACCGTTGCTGTGCAAGGCGGCGACATTAGTAGACGGCTGATTTGTTTGCGTCGTTTGGACGGTCGGGATAGGCTCTGCGCATGTAATACATTTGCTACATATTACATGAAACCCGTAAATATAATTTTCGAAACATTACCGTTTAGGGGAAAAATCAGAGGTTCGAGACAAAGATTCGATCATCGTTTCCAACGATGTCCACCGTGGGCTCCACAGCAGAGTCAGCCCAAGGACAGCGACTTTCGCGTGAATGCGTTTATAGCGACAGTAGACTTTCTCTGCATC
>CACRXP010000296.1:736374-750821 GCA_902702965.1 Spirometra erinaceieuropaei
CCTCTTACTTAATAATAATACTCACATCCTTCTTCTTCTTCTTCTTCTTCTTCTTCTTCTTCTTCTTCTTCTTCTTCTTGCCCTCATCCCCTTACACCACCAAATTCCGGTGTCTAGACAGAGTCAAGAAGATCCGAGGTGAGAGGGGGCGCAGGGCAGTAGATCGCCTTGATAGCAGTAAAGAAGTTCTTTGATTCGTTGTGGCCGACACATCTCTGGACCTCTTTAGCCTTGCCAATCATCCAGACCTCCTGTATTTCTCGCAACCGTTGCTGTGCAAGGCGGCGACATTAGTAGACGGTTGATTTGTTTGCGCCGTTTGGATGGTCGAGATAGGCTCTGCGCGGCCCGTTCCTCTCGGCGATCAGGCTACTGATCCCTATGTCGAATTGGTTCTGGTGCTGGCGACGGGCGCGGCAGAGGACACCCAGGACGATCGGGTGAACGGCGTCCCATGGTTGGCATCATCGAGTCTCCACGGGAACGTTTTCATCTGCAGCTGGCAGTTCTTCCGGTCATTGGGTCACTTGATTGCAGGAATGCAAACGGTAGGCAGGCAAAGCAATATTCAGCTTACCTGGTGGTCGCTTACCTTTTAGCCTCTTGTGGGGTTGCAGACGGAGCCTCGTTAAAACCTTTAGGGTGGAGCGGCGAGGAGTAGAACAAGAGATAGTATTAGGCCTTGTGTTTCGGTTTCGACCGCATGTGTGGCAGTCTGCGAACCACGGTGTGCGCGCAGATGTTATGAAGCCAGCTTTGTTTAGGGCACCTTTTATAGCTCCCTCTCCCTCGCGGGAAAGCAGTGCTCTCCCTAAATGGGATTGCTTTGTCGCACCAAACGGATGTCCTTCATTATTATGGGTCAGGGGTATGGTGGGAGAACGACCAGTGGCCTGGGTCACCTACGTGATTGCATGTCCCTCCCTCCATAAGACTGTCGTCTGTGGAGGAAAAAAAGTAGAGGGAGTGGAGTGTGGAGGAGGAGGAGGAGGAGGAGTGCAGAGAAAAGGTGCGCAAGAGCAGAACGGGGCAGGTCTTCCAGCCACTGGGTCAGTAGCTTGCTGAGTGTTGAAATGCAAGTGTGAGCAGGCAGAGACAACTAAGCGGTATTCAGCTTACCTGGGGGGTCACTTACCCTGCGGCCTCTTGAGGGGTCGCAGACGAAGCCCCGTCTTGGAGATGATGATGCAGTGACGCTTATAGCCAGCGGCAGTGGGAGGGGACAGAATTACCGCACCTGACTTACCCCACGGGTCGAGGCGGTTACCGGGGTGTGGCCGCTAGTCAGAGCCTAGCTTTGGGGAGTCACATGTGAGCTTTGAGTGTCAGCTATTGGACGCTAGGCGGAGTCAATGCCTGCAAGCAAGTGAGCGACCCACGACGACCTTCACGTGGGCCCACAACCCGACACCCCCTACAACCCAGGTGCAGCATAGCTTGTCAGAAATGACACAATTGGAGGAATCGTATGAGGAAACAGTCAGGTTAGTCCCGACACAGAAGAATAATCTTAAAAGATTACGGGGTTTTTTATAGGCTGGACTTGAACTGGCCCTGTGAGCAATGCGCCGCAGCTCGTTACAATTCTAGCTGAGGGGACTGTAGACCTTGCTCAAATCATAATTTTACATGGACCTGGATAGTTATAAAGAAATCTACTGAACAAAACTCTAATGAATATCCGGTAAGGATAGGTCATGAAACCCTACTGAATTAAATGAATTTAACTAGCTACTATATTCATGTTGGTATGCCTTAGTTATATTATTAATTCATAGCTAGACGGAGTCTGTCTATGTGTGTTATCTAGCGCATTGATATATCCTCAAGCATCGAGTTGTTTCAGCCAGACCATTTTTGGTGATACTGTATTTGGCATGAGATAGCCTTCGGTTTTCGACCTCTCTCGCTCTTTCCTCGTTATCCTATATGTCTTACCTTTGTTTCCTAGTTTTCCGAATCTGCTCGCATTGACTTTCGTTGTCAATTCCGTGTACCGGCTGCATGTCGGTTTACTTCGTCTCGGTTAGAACACAAACGCTCGGCTTCTTCGACATCTCCAAACGGTAACAGTTGTCGAATGCGTACGCCGTGACTCATTTACTCCCTCAAGAATAGTTGGGCGTGGTCTCTCGCATAACCAGTAATAAAGCAGTTAAATTTAGTTGAGTTACGTACAAGAATTTGCCTACAAATGGTCATTACATTGCCTTTGGGAAGGAGTCCTTCAGGTTCCCTGTTCTGGAAGCTGTTGTGCTGGATATGCTTTCTCAGTATGCGACAGTAATATCCCCCGCGCTTGCTTTAAGTCAACGACACAGACGACAGTGTACGCCGTTTACCTGGACCGATACTGCACGACTCGACATTGGTCCTCCTTCGTGTAGCCATCGTTTCAGTCTGCTCCCAGTCGCATTGATGCATTTTCCTGTGTTCGGATCCTTAAAGTGCGTGATATAACTGACAGTAAAGTTCTTAATGTCGATGCATTTGGCGTCCAAATTGGCATTTTGCCACATTAGGTAGCATTCGCCTTGCTTGGCAATATTATTTTACCTCAGAGTTTATAACCTCAGTTATTTCTTCCAATTTCGTCAGAAAATCAAGCTGCGGTTATTTGACCGTTCTGCGACCTAAAGACGATTGCCTGAATTTTAAAAGGAGAAAAAAATAAACATCATTCTTTAATTTGCCGATTAATACATTTTCTTACTGTTTACAACCTTTACGTATGTATTTTTATTTTCCCCTAAGTTTTCACATGACATTATTAAGTTGCCCTTCTATCAAAATACAAAATACGATTTTACTTCTGTCATTTGACATTTTTTCGTGTTCTTTAGGGTGTGCTTTCATAGTTCCTCTAACGTTCTGATGCATAATGTTATCTCACAGTAGATTTTCACATTTGCGCAATTTTGCGCTTACTGGTCTTCTTCCCCATTGGTTGTTTGTTCCATTGGCTCCTGATCTGCTTCAGATTTTCATGTGGGGGTTTATTAAAATACCGCTTACTTGTTGAGAGTTACTTTTATTTTTCTCAGTTACCACGGCCAATTTTGTTACTATATCTAAGCGTAGAAGAAGAATTCAAACGGCAGTCTGTTTATTTTGTTGTTTTATCGCATTCATTTCGTTCTCTCTCCGCGGTGATGCCCCACCCATGAAATTCCTATTGCCACCATTTCAGCATTACACTGGCCTGGGCTTGCTGGTTGCGATGTGAGGTCACACAGCCTACCATTGCTGAATGTCCTATTTTTAATGAACGGAAGCGAAAATGTGAGTACCAAAGGAGATGAACGCGCTATCTGTGGGACAGTACGTGAGATTTCGGGCTCGTAGAGGAGGCCATCATCGGAGACTGTGAGAATGCAACAACAAATGAGCAGTTTTGTGGCCAAACAAAGAGGAAGGGCGTGGGGATGGAGGAGGGGGGGGGGAGGGGAGATGGTGTTCGCGATAAGGCTGAGTCTACGCTGTCTCACAGTGTCGTGACGGCGTGCGCCCCTGGCTGGGAATTGGGCCGCGCCTTTTGGTCGCGTGAACGAAGCGCGTGGTAGCAGTGGGGGGGGGAGGGGGGAGAGGGGAAGGGGAGGAGGGGGTATATCAGCGTGTTCGTTGGTGGAGTCGATGTCTGACACTCAGGCCTCCAACAGTTCCCGTCCCGTCTTATTGATGGCTCGTGTAATTATCCGCGTGCTCACGAAGTTTAATTCGATGCCTCCTCCCAGGGTTTGAATAGCGACCTGAGGAAGTGGGTGGCCTCTCCGGACTGTCCCATTGATCACGAGTTCATCTGCTTTGCAATTATTTTGACTGTTCTATGTCTCAATCGTCATAGCAGTTAGACTGGCAGTTGAACTTTAAAAGCACATCGGTCCAGGACAAAGAGAAGGAAATCATCATATCTTCGTTTTGTGGCCGAGAGCACTGCGGGATAGTGAGAAAGCACGACGAGAAAATCGAAGGCGGAGAGTGCTTAACTTCTGAATTTATGTCCAGTTTAAATTTTTAGTCTGCTGGACCCCGGTCTAGTTTCTGCATCGGTCCTGAGCAGTTACTGCGTGGCCTGTCTTAGGAGCCCGTATGAGATACAGTATGTGTAAAGCATAGTATTTATTATGACTTTTTTTATTGCGCTCCCGAGTGGAAGTTAGCCAGTGTCTGTTTAACGCCACCGCCTCAGTGTCGTGCTCCACCTAGTGTTTGCCATACTTACTCTAAAATTAAATTTTTCATTTATATGCCAAAGATTTTGCTTTTGGCTATTTAAACGTCTGCACTTGGCAAGAGAACACTATTCGTGAACCATCAGAATTATTCATCATCGTATGTCTTACAAAAATGTCCGAGTTCGCGTGTATGAGAAAATTTTGATTTTTGGGGCTTTGTGGTCTTTTATTAAACACTATGGAGAAATACAGAGCTTAATTTCAACAAGTTTTGCACGAAACCGGTCCCCAATTTTGATGAAAATCGTTAACTAGTGCAATGGAAGGAAAAATAAAATTTGCAGACATTTTACATTGAATGCTAGAAACAGTTGAAAAATACCGTGTTTGAGGTTGAATTAGTAACCAAACTTTTAGGGGCGTTTCAGGTGCTATGACGTTATCTTTCGTGGGTGAAGTGCCTACCCTCGCTACTGACTGTTTTACCGATCATCTAAGATAAGTCCGCAGACGTCCTTTGTCGGTCTCACACCACGCGCATGCAATCTTATTTTAAGCGATCTTTCCAAACGTTTTTTATGCATTAATGAGCATATAAGCGATAAGAAATATAAGTGAAAAGTACAAATATATGCAGATGGTTGAAAGAACGCTCAAAACACACACATTCGCACGTTCTGTGTGCGAACAAAACACTGTTACAACAGTTCACTAAATCGCCCTTTCGACTTGCCATAAAATTAGTACTCTCTCTTGCCAGTGAATCAATTTTTAAAGGACGATTTTCTCTTAAGATTGTCCTTGCTTGCTTGCAACACTCCCACCTGTCATATGAACTCGTAACATCCTGCAAGACGGCTCAGTAAACCGGTCTTCAAACAGACAACCAAAACTGTTTGCATAATACCCGTCTGTAGGTTTTCTTTCTGCTCAAAATAATTTCGATACATTGCTCAGTGACCCATTTCAGAACATTTCACTATATTTTGTGGGTGATAGGCGATGCTTTTAGCAGACCCGATTTTACGCAGCTGAGTAAGCTGCGATATGTAGGATGCAAAAATGGTTCCATAAGCATGCTTCGAAGCAAAGCACTCCCAAAGTTTACTTAAATAAAATAATACCATATAATTCCAAAATATCGCCAAGTTATGCATTATTTCCAAGCGCATCGGGTGCCTTACCGATTTATGTGCGGCAACACATAAGCTTCACATTACAGTAAAATACATGCAAAGAACCACTACGAGGGTAATTAGCATCCATTTTTGATTACTGCGCTGTGTCTAATACTCCCAAGAGGAGGATAAATTACTTCTTCAAATTCACGCACAATGTTTTACACCCCCTGCTAAGAGCCGCACCCATGTAGTAAGTAACCGCCTAATTCATTCTCCCAAGAACACTTCACGCATTCCTCGTGAGAAGGAGGCCCCAATTTTGGAGTTCGTCAGATTTTTTCCCACAGTCTGCCACACGTTATAGGAATCAGACTTAGGAGGTCAAGTAAGTAATTAATTACACTTTAGTTAGAATATTTTAATCTCTATCTCCTCAAAAAGAGGTAGCGAACGGCGTTCAACCCGCTACCCAAGCGACTAATTCATGTGCAACGGACTGCCACCAAGCCGCTGAAGTTGTATTTATTTTTCCCCTCATTCGCTCTGGAATTAGCAATCGGTCGATGCTCTGCCAATCTTTGCCATATCTAGGAAAGAGTTAAGAGGCAACGGGGAGCCTTGCCGCGCCTCCAGCCAACAAAATCGTACACAGCCGACTTGCTAACATCAAAGACTGGTTAGGCCCTGCGAGGCAGTTATATATGGCCCATAAAATTATCTTCCTCATATGTTCGTACGGGTCAGTTGAGCGGAAGGTTTACAAAGCTACTGTGGGGGTGTAAGCTGGGAATGTAAAGAGCCAAACTGTCGTATATGCCTCTTTCTGAGTTCCTGAAAGCAAGCCGTGCGTTCGGCATTGCCTATGGAAGGCTAATTGCGAGGATGACCATAAAAAGGGATCAATGGTTTCTTAAGGCTTTTTTTCGCAACCGGCGGTGGGAATGCCTTACCGAAGGGCCGCTCATTGGCGAAAAACGAGTAGACCTTAGGTTTAAGATTAAGGGTTATCCATCTGCTCCATATGTTCAGTCGAGTGAACTATTCATCTATAATCAGTAATCGTTCTCATGAAATGATGGCCGAAATTCTGAAATGCGCTTCCGATTAGGAAGGATTACGTAGGTGGGGTTGTAATATTATCATATGGCATTGTTGTATCCAGCTGGTCAACGCTTGGAATTCTCCACGTCCTCCTCGCAAGTGCTTCCACATATGGCCTCTGTTGACATTCCCCTTCCCCCCTTTTGTAACCCTCTTTCGAGCGGGATCGGCGTTCTTTTAATCAACTAGTTTTGTATCCTGACCTTGAGCAGGGAATTCGATTTGCTTGAACAGTAACAAAGGAATTCTTTGTCTGGGGTATCCATTGTTGAGGTTTGTACGTTTTTTCATTATTATCTTATTCTATCAGTAGTACCATATATACACCGAAATATGTTTTGGCAAATAGGCGTCTCTCGTCTAGCAAGGAATTCTACAGGCATAATCCTATGATATTTTGGATTCGCCGAGATGTTGGCCTTTGGATGCATTTCTTTTCGATCTCCTGTAAAAGCCGCGCTCGGCAGAAAATGACTGCTTAAGAAGTATGTATTCTCCACATTGATTTTCTATGGCCTAATAAATTCGAATATATTTTATAGAAAACATGAACAAAATATGGCTCCTTTTACTCATTTATCAGTAAATTGAGTCATATTTGCATTTATCCCAGAAAACATTGTGCATTTAGGTTCCGAAAAGGCGCCCTAATTTGCGAATAGTTTTGAGACAGATCGGCCGTTGCACCAGCCTTTAGCGATTCTAGCCTACAAGGTGTATATTTACCGCGCAAGGAAAATCATGTCTCTCTATGCCTTTAAGAAGATACCACGCAGAGTTCATGAAATTTTTTGATGAATGCACAGACTACGTTGTATAGTTCATGAATAGCATTGCTGTATGAATTGGCACTGCAGTCTTAAAAATCTTCCAGTTAGAAGCTTGTTTAAGACTTAAAGATACTCTCGCTTCAAGCATAAAATATGAAAGTGACGTGAGTCACTACCAAATGAATAAAAAAACGTTATTTTTGGATAGGCCAAAAGTACTGCGACCCATATAACCTGCTCACAGGAACTAGGGTAATATGCGCAAAATTCTCTAAAAACTTTATTTCTGGACCAACGTTGATTAGGTCGGCCGCATTGTTTGAGTGATATGACTAGTTTTCCTACTCGCATTCTGACGTTCTCGATAGTGTAGCTCAGTTATTCCGTAGGAAGTCATCTTCAAGTTGCTTGCAAGACCGATAAATCCAAACCAATTTTCTGAATTCTCTCTGCACCCGAAGGTGAGTAAGTGTTGTGTGTGTGAACTCTAGACCACAATATGGAAACAGAACCTACAACGAGGTTCCAACCGTATCCCCATCAGCAAAGTTGGAGTTATAAATACCTTCTAATTAAAAGGAAAACCTCGTGTCTGGCAAGTTCCTTGAGCGCGTTCAGACATTACCAAATAACCACGGTATGTTTCTGTAACCGCAATGTTCTTAAGGCTATAGTCCAGAAATTCCATCCCTCTAAGCACTTAGTTGATGACATTTTACCGTAATCAGTTGCAAAAACTACGGATAAAACTCAGTCTTTCAAAAGGATACTGACTTTATACTACGGCATAGCCGGAATACCTATAAACACAGAGTACAGTTTAGTCTGGTCACAGTCAGAGGCTGCATATCCAAAAAGAGGGAGATGGGGATGTGTTCCACTCAGGCTCAAAATGTAATGTCCGTTTTCTTGGGGATGAAGCGTAAACATAAAATAAGTGAATATGACACCTCAATGGTTGAAAACATAATTAGGCCCATATGGAGAGCTTCCGTTGTCTGCAAACCAAAGTGCATTTAGGCTGACGACTTCCTAGTTTCCTACTGACCCAACTGTGAAAAACTCGGCGCCTCGGTGGGATTCGAACCCACGCAGGAAGAGGAAGGCTTTAGTACAGCCAACGCTCTAACCACATGAGCTACGAGGTCCCGCCGGACGACTCGAGTTTAATCACATTTGGGTCAAGTTACCCGCCCAACCTTCTAGGCGCCGAGTTTTTCACAGTTGGGTCAATAGGAATTATTCAAAAATCTGCCAAAATATTGATGAATTACGTGAGCCTGGTAGTCATCTGGTGGATTCTAGGTGAATTACTTAGGAAATTCTGCTTGGGCAGTCAACTTACTGTATCAGATTTGGTGGATTCCAGACGTTGCAGTAGGTTGGGCGGGTAACTTGACCCAAATGTGATTAAACTCGAGTCGTCCGGCGGGACCTCGTGGCTCATGTGGTTAGAGCGTTGGCTGTACTAAAGCCTTCCTCTTCCTGCGTGGGTTCGAATCCCACCGAGGCGCCGAGTTTTTCACAGTTGGGTCAATAGGAATTATTCAAAAAGCTGCCAAAATATCGATGAATTCCTAGTTTCCATAGATTTCCGTCTTTTTAAACGAAGCAATAGTGCTGGAGTTCAAAATACTTAGTTCTATTTGAAAATACTCTTTTTATCGTTAATGACGTATAGTCCTGTCAGAAAAGGACTAGGTTTCATTGGCACTTCTCAAGATTAAGGCTTACTAACAAAATACACCGAAAAGTCTGACCTCTGAATGCAGAACTTATTACTGCAAGTTGTCCTTGCAACGGTCATGATGTCTCCCTGGTTTTTGCTCCTCCGATTTCCTTCACCCATAAATGTCATACTCCCTTCGCCTCCAAGTGTACCTTTCAATAAACTAACTTACTAGTCAGTGTTATGTCACCTGCCGGCTTCTCAGCGATTAAAAGAAATTTACGCTGATATCATAAAGCAGCTTAACTGACTCTTTGGTTTCCTCGTCTGTTCTGGACCATTTTTCAGACGTGTGGATAAGGGACTGGCCTAAAGTACGACAAACACGACTTATCACTATTTCTTGTGACGACTGGATATGCGGCCGCGCATAGGAAATGGCCATATTCACTAACCCTCGCCCTAATTCTCTATCTTTATCCAACCCGAACCCTAACCATATTGCCACACACAACAGTCCTCACCTTACCGCACGCACCCTGCACTACCATACAGTAGGTGGGCTAACTCAAGAAATGTCAACCGAAATTCCGAAATGTGTTTTCGTTTCGAAAAGATTAATTGAGTAGGGTTGTAAAGCTAGTCATCCTGCAACATAATTCTATAATATTTCAGTTACCTCAGGATACCGGCTTTCGAATGAACTCCCTTTCGGCTGCATTCAAAAAATTACCCTCTGTTAAACGTGACTACTCAAGTAGCATGATTT
Organism: Spirometra erinaceieuropaei; assembly: GCA_902702965.1. NCBI lineage: Eukaryota > Metazoa > Platyhelminthes > Cestoda > Diphyllobothriidea > Diphyllobothriidae > Spirometra > Spirometra erinaceieuropaei. Next base: position 745,980 of record CACRXP010000296.1, read on the forward strand.
TTTCCCATTTATTTTCGATGCCCCTAATAGTCCAATTATATTTCATGGAAAACATGCATAAAATAATTCATTCTTTTGTTCATTTGGTAGACAATTACGGCTTCTTCCAATCCTATACTCGAAGGAAGGGTATAGTTTGGTTTTCAAATACTTTTCCAATTCCCGTATAATTTTGAACCTGCTCTACCGTTACACTTGGATTCAGGGTTTCCAAACTACAAGTCGTACATATATCTTATAGAAACCATAGACAAAAATATGCTTTATTTTAGTCACTCAATAGAGAATCACGTCTTCTTTATATTTTATACTTAGGGAGGGAATATAATTGGGTTTTAAAAAAGTTTCCTAATTGCCGAATAATTTGGAGCCTGGTCATTCGTTGCATTAGTGCTTAGTGATTTCAGTCTACAAGGTGCATGCGTTCCGCGTAAATAAAATCACATATTTTTCTATGCCATTAAAGAGATATCATACAGAGTCCATAAAATTTTGCAATGGATGCGGACCATGTTGTACATTTCATGAGGAGCAGTGGTAAACGGCCAGGTACGATGCTATGTGAATGGACATTTCGCGGTCTTAAAAGTTTCATAATTATAAACATTTTAAACCCTAATTATACTCCTTTCTTTAGTATAAAATATAAGGAAGACGTGATTCTCTATTGATTGACTAAAATAAAGCATATTTTTGTTTGTGGTTTCTATAAAATATATTTGAATCTGCAAGACCATCGAAAATAAATGGGAAAAATGCATGCTACTTAAGCAGTCATTTTTTTACCGAGCACGCCTTCTACAGGCGACTGGAAAGAAATGCATTTAAAAGCCGACATCCTGCCGAGTCCGAAATGTTATAAGAGTATGCCTTAAGATAATCAGTATTACAACTGTCACCAAGTAATCCTTCCTAATCGAAAACGCATTTCAGAATTTCAGCCAAAATTTCATGAGATCGGTCACTCACTGTATAGTCCTGTCAGAAAAGTACTAGGTTTCATTGGCACTTCTCAATATTAAGGCTTGCTAGCAAAATACACCGAAAGTCTTACCTCTGAATGCAGAATTTATTACTGCAAGTTGTTCTTGCAACGGTCATGATGTTTCCCTGATTTTCTCCTGACGATGGACTCCTGTACGAGTCTGAAAGCTCAGGATAATAAACGAATTCTTCCGGTGCTCGACTCTTCTTCTTCACTCACCCATAAATGTCATGATCTCTTCGCCTCCAAGTGTGCCTTTCACTAAGCTAACTTACTAGTCAGTGTTATGTTACCTCCCGGCTTCTCGGCGAGTAAAAGAAATTTACGCTGATACCATAAAACAGATTAACTGACTCTTTGGTTTCCTCGTCTCTTCTGGACCATTTTTCAGAAGTTTGAATAAGGGACTGGCCTAAAGTACGACAAACACGACTTATCACTATTTCTTGTGACGACTGGATATGCGGCCGCGCATAGGAAATGGCCATATTCACTAACCCTCGCCCTAATTCTCTATCTTTATCCAACCCGAAGCCTAACCATATTGCCACACACAACCGTCCCCATCTTACCTCACGCACCCTGCACTAACATACAGTAGGTGGGCTAATTCATGATATGTCAACCGAAATTCCGAAATGTGTTTTCGTTTCGAAAAGATTAATTGAGTAGGGTTGTAAAGCTAGTCATCCTGCAACATAATTCTATAATATTTCAGTTACCTCAGGATACCGGCTTTCGAATGAACTCCCTTTCGGCTGCATTCAAAAAATTACCCTCTGTTAAACGTGACTACTCAAGTAGCATGATTTTTTCCCATTTATTTTCGATGCCCCTAATAGTCCAATTATATTTCATGGAAAACATGCATAAAATAATTCATTCTTTTGTTCATTTGGTAGACAATTACGGCTTCTTCCAATCCTATACTCGAAGGAAGGGTATAGTTTGGTTTTCAAATACTTTTCCAATTCCCGTATAATTTTGAACCTGCTCTACCGTTACACTTGGATTCAGGGTTTCCAAACTACAAGTCGTACATTTTCCGCGTACGGAAAACCACACATGTCTCTACAGTAATAAAGGGGGATCATATAGGGTTCATAAAATTAAGCAGTGGATTTGATTTATATTTTTAACTTTAGAAGACACATTGGTAAATGCAGAGACATGACGATTTATGAACGGCCATTTCACGGTATTTAAAAGTCCCACAAGTAGAAACTTTTTAAAACCGAATTATAGAAGAGGACATAATTATCTACCGAATGAGCAAAAGATGGAATATTTTTATGCATGTTTTCCATGAAATATAATTGGACTTTAAAGGGCATCGAAAATCAATGAGAAAAGTTCATGCCACTTAAGTAGTCATTTTTTACAGAGTGTAGTTTTTGCATGCAGCCGAAGGGAAGTTCATTCGAAAGTCGACATCCTGAGGTAACTGAAGTATTATAGAATAATGTTGCAGGCGGACTAGTTTTACAACCCTGCCTAATTAATCTTTACGGAACGAAAACGCATTTGTGAATTTCGGTTGACATTTCATGAGTTAGCCCACCTACTGTACATACTCAAATGACTTAAGTAGCAATTCCGTGAGGTAAGGATTAAATTCGGCCGGATATCCAGTCGTCAGCCTATTTATTTCAGTACCGATGCTTTTTAACGCCTTACTATTCTTGCTTCTGCTCGGTCGCCTTCAATCCGTCTTGTTGGCTCACATTATCTACTCCATGTTTCGTTTCACCAGCCATCTTTTCCCAACCTGGACCTGCTTTTGGAATCTGGGTTCCATGATTCACATCGAGCATGACAGTTTCCCAACCCAACAATGCAGCAGGCGGAACAGACCTCGCGGTGCGCGTTTTAGTATACCGACTTACTTCCCGGGCAAATCTAGATGTGCTGGTCCCACCCCCTTGTGCGTCCTAACTCAGGCTTCCTGCAACATATCGTTTTCACGCAAGTTTGCTGTGATTCTTTTACTTCGCTCTAATTCACTGAAACTGAAGTAAGCGACCCCCGCTTCATGTTTACTCCTAATGCACACGATAAGTGTGGCCGTCTTTCCGTTTGTTAGCCTGTGGAATAACCTCTTAACACCGACTCACTGAGTGCTTCCATCGGGTGTCGGCTTTATTCCCCTCTCGCTTTCGTTTAAAAATATTCTCTGTGCCCAAGGTGACTCTACTTTGCCGTCCACTTTCCGGGTCACTTCGCGTGACAGTTTTCTTCGCCTGAGTACCTTACTGCAAAAGTTCGGGTACACTGAACTAGTCTTTTATTTTCCAGGGTTTGATTTCTATCGCATAGACCTTCATAAAATACCAGAATTTGGCAAGCCCCATCACTCGTCGCGGTCCACTTCACAGCTACTGGATGCAGACAATCCCCTGGGGTAATTCATTTGTGCATATTTCCGTCTTGTTTAATTTCCGAGGAAATTAATGCGCAAGCCTGGAGTAAATCTTTCGGAATAGATCTTTTCAGACACGGTTCGAAATCTGAAATGAATATTTGAGCCGAAATAATCAGCTATTGCGGATAACCACGTAATATTCACAGACCCCCAACAGGCAGCCATTTGTATAGAATTGTGTAATAATTTACCGTACTGAGAACAAAGGTATTAGCTAAAAGCCCAGACAGGCATGCTTCACCGGTCTTGTGCCGCTACCTGACGCAGCTGCGAGGGGTTCGGCTCATCAGTGGGTCCCCCAACTTTCCGCTTGTGTTTTCTGGTTTATGAACTCCAGTTTTATTTTGCCTTGTTTAATTTCCGAGGAAATTACTGCACGGTTTGTGAATCGTACGCAGTTATTCCGCAGGAGCTGATGGACTTTAACTCAAATATTCATAGCAAATTTCGGGCCGTGTCTGAAGAGGTCTGTTTCGAAAGATTAACTTCATGTTCGCACAATAATTTCCTCGGAAATTAAACAAGGCAGGGTAAAACTGGAGCTCATATACCGGAAAACACACAGGGAAAGCTAGGGGACCGACTGACGAGCCGAACCCCTCACAGCTGCATCAGGCAGTGGCACAAGATCGGCGAAACACGCGTGTCTGGGTTTTTAGTTAATACCTGTGTTGTCAGTACGGTAAATAATTACACAATTCCATACTTCTGTCGTTTATAGTAGGTGACCTATTTTATAAAGTGCCATGAAATGTGCGAGAAATTCCCTGTTACGCGGAGGCCGTCCATTTTGCTTCCCTCGAATTTTTATAGCGTTAAAGACACAGTTGTTCTTAAGAAGGTTATGCGATTTGTTTCTTCATCTACTATATAATCAGGGAAGAAATACCGAAAACGATGTGGGAGTCTGGGAATGCATTTCTGACTAGCTATTTGTTGTTATTCGGTCAAACTCAGCTGCAGATTTAGATGGCCTGAGAGTAGAACCTACATAAGTTCATAAGTCGTTGAGCGTTGGGCAATTCAACGCCCTACCACTGAGACACAAGTCATCTGTTCTATTAGTTGCGATCGCAAAATATTAACTGCTACGAAAGGACGCTCACCAACCAGCTTACTGGGCACGTTCTTCAACCAGACCTCGGATTGGATAAGACTGGCTGACGGCATTTAATAAGCCGAACTGTTCATCCCAATCTCTCTTCTCTTTGTTGGCACCCATTTGTTGTATTTATTACTGGTCGCTGTGCCAGCTCCTGCGAGGGTCCTAGATTGAACTCCAAGGCGTAACTGGAGGTGCATGTCCTGTAGCCTGATCGATCAATGTGCGTCTTCCTGCCATTGCATAGTTATATGACAAGGCAAAATGCTCAATCAACGACGACCTAGAGAGATAAAACGTGATAGGTAAAATGAAACATGGGTCTATTATGCG